>VUQS01027836.1:19071-29664 GCA_015108495.1 Heterochromis multidens | reverse complement strand
TATATATATATATATATATATATATATATATATCTCAGCCTAGTCCCTCATAGCCTACTACACCTTTCTTCAGTGTGGATAGCAAACCTTGGCAGCATGCTTATTATTTTTTTTATTCAATTGAATTTTATTTATATACCAGTCGCCTCAAGACGCTTTACACTGTAAGGTAATAATACAGAGAAAACCCCAACAATGAGACAACCCCCTATGAGCAAGCACTTGGCGAGAGTGGGAAGGAAAAACTCCCTTTTAACAGGAAGAAACCTCTGGCAGAACCAGCTCAGGGAGGGGCAGCCATAAGGGGGGTGAGGGGAAGCTTAAAGAGACACTAGTGGAACAGGCTCTCATGGATATGGGACCAGGAGCTGGTGGGGAAAAAAGCTTTCCTTGTTTTCTTTCCATTTTTATTAATCCTTTTACCTTTGGCTATCACATGTAGCTGCCACTGTCTCTCAAACATACAGCACTGACGAAATCCCACCATCCTCTGAACAGACACAGTACAAACATTTTAAAAAATGGTGTTTGATGTGTTAATGTTCTTGTGTGGCACTCAGTCATATGCTGTGTCCATAAACTGGCACACAGTCATTAAAAGAACTTCTGGTTCCAGTTAAATGCATCAGTCTCTGAGATCTCTGTCTCACGCAAATGGAATAGAGGTGAAATAATTTTTTTTAATGTGGTATTCACAGTTCTGAAAGATGACATTTCAACAGGAATGTCAGGATCATACACACAGTACTGTTAGCTGTAGGGCATACTTCTTTGATTGAAGTGCTTGTATCATGTGGGACTTGCAATGGAGTTAAATACATCTACAAGGAGAAAATATTTTGTTTGGAAATGGCTTCCATTGCTCTGTGAGACAAGCATGTGTGCAGTAATCTATACACATGTTGAACCTTTGTTAAACTCAAGTGCAAAGCTGTAAAGCTGTCTTTCCAACAGTAATTTGTAATGCAACAAATTGCAGTGAATGTTTCAGTTCTGTTGTGGATGACAGATGGAAAAATGAGGTGTGAAAGATAGATATTCTTTAGCTTCCAGCCCCAAACCTTGAGGGCCCATTGTAAACTACATTGTAGTCATGATACTTTGCCCTGAAAGCATAGGTTCCTTTGCACACGCACACAAACACATGCAGAGCCCTTCCAAAAACATCACCATCTGTAGTTATGTGCCTCTAATTAGAACATGACTATGTATGACTCAGACATCAGAGAAAAGTCATCATTTCCCAGCTCTCCTGAATTTCCATGCCCTCTGTGCTTAGTAACTGCTTTTCTATGGCGTTACAATGACTCAAGAAAACACATTTGGGAACAAGGCTGTTGGAGATTTTGCCTTCTGTCATTTCATTGCTTCGTCTTGTTCTTTAAATTTTTATTATCCTTCATTTCTCCATTTTCTCTGGTCCACCCCTCTTTCCGTTGTCTAGAGTCCTGTTCTCCATTCAAGTTATGACTCCAGAATTCCTCACCAGTGTTATGGGGTAACCATGGAAACCACAATCTGAATATTCCTTGGTAACTAATGTGAGACTTATGCCTCATACAAGTCTTACAATATTCGTTATTTTTGATTCCCCATAAGTGTTAAAAAAATGTGATCTGTTTTTCGATAGAAAATCATACATTTTAGTTATGTAAAGAAACATAAAAAAAAATAATAAATTTTTATGCGAGGACAACGTCATTAAAGCATTGTTCAGAAACTAGTACATACACATGCAAATGTGGATGTTAAATACGACCTGGTCAGGAAGGGGACAGCAGGGTCAGACAGGTCTTTGTCTTGGGTAATACATCTTGGTTAAGCTATCTAAAGAGCGCATTGTTCATTCAACCACTGATACATGGTAATATTTCCCAAGTTGCCAAGAAGTTAACCAGTCAAACTTTTCCTTTATACCTCAGTGACCACAAGGAGGAATAGAAAGAAAACTGTCATCTAGGAAATATCACGTATTGTGCAGAAAACCTCATCTGGAAAGTCCAAAAAATGTTTTGTTTTTATGCTCACTGGCTAGTACCCAACTTTCATGCTTCTGAAAACAAATGTTCCTGGCTTATATGGTGATAGCCCAAAAATCCCTTTAATTCCTTGTAAGCATATTACAGGTATAGGAAAAACTTACTGTTATGCATGGGTGCCCTAAACACACAAACACACAAATCTAAACACTGAAACAACATGGTTATATCAAGGTCTTTATCTTTAAATGTATTTATCTGGAAACTTTTAAAATTTTCAAAATATTGACATGATACACATTTATGATCCATTGTTCATGAATATTTATAGCACTTAATATTAAATTCAAATTAGAAATGAACAAATGAAAATGGTAGCTGTCAAACACACTGGAAAAGAGCAGAATGCCATTTCAGTTATGCACCAGTTACTGTGTGAACCATGCTTTCTGTAAATGCTTGAGAAAAATCTGCACAAATATGTAAATCTTGAGATTACATTTGAAAACTAATGCTGTAAGAGAATAAGCTTTTATGGTGGTGTTAGGACACAAATTCACATCTGTCTGTGAGGTCTGCTGGCTGCAACGCACGAATGCGCGCACACACAGAACACCAGACCCCTTTGTGACTCTGGTAACTTCCTCCCATTCAGCTTTGGCTCCCTGTGGGGGTCCACAGCCCACTGGATTATGGGCTGTCACCAAGAGATAAACCAAATGCTGCAGTGGTGACATCATCTGTCTGTTTGTTTGTTGGGTTGTCACTGGGGAAATGAAGAGATGGGATAAAGGACGGAGGAGGGATTGGAAGCAAAAGAGGAAAGTGGGGCATTGAGAAAGGAGGAGAAACATGGATAAAGTCTGAATTTCAATAAAACAGGGGGCAAAAACCCAGAATAAGCAAATTGAACCCTCTTTGTCTCATCAGTTTGTTTAGCCCTCAGTAAGTTCACTGAATAATCAAACACTCACAGTTTGCACATCCTCGTCATTTGCTTTCAAAAGACAGCTGCTTAGTCTGGATGAGCTTTTCAGTTAATTGCAGCTCACGTCTGTGTATTATTCTTTGAAGTTAACAGTGAGGTCCATATCAGTTGGGTTACTTTGATTCTTGAATCTCCAAAAGCTATCGCATCCAGGATTTCAGAAATTAAAAATGTATCCAACTGCATCTGTCAATCTGTCATGGTTTTGTCCAAATAAATAAATAAAAATTGAAAGACAAGTATAGAAAAAATGATTAAACAAAAATCTGCTACAGGTAAACAGATAATTATTATAAAATACCTTATTTTCACATTTATATTACATTTAAAATCCTGACAAGCAATAAGTAAGAAATTACCAGTGAGGTGTAACACTGCATGTGATAATTAAGACATGTATTAAAAGTGCCTTAAGAAATGATTAGGTAAATAATGCAGAAATGTTGCTGGTACAAAACAAGCACAAAGAAAACATCAAATTAAGACTATGAAAGCATCACATTATTAATGTATATTATCTGTTAGTTATAAAATTAATATATGAAATCAACCAAATTAAAAACAAACTACATAAACTACACTTGTGAATGTAGGTAAAATGAGAAAGTTTTATATGCTCGTTTTGAACAGCCACCTATCCCACATGGTGATATACAGTGTTGGGGTCGTTACTCAAAAAAAAGGAATTACATAATACTCGTTACTTTAAAAGTAATGCAGTATGTTAATTACTTGCTGGAGAAGGTAAGTCGTTACACTACTCATTACATTACTTTCTCGTTACTCCGTAAAATGACCTGAATCGCATTGTCTCATAATTACCAACAATATAAACCTGAGGCTACAAACAACACAAATCTCTATCCTAATGAGGACACACATCTTTCTTTGCCTTTACCCGACAACAAAAAGCAAAGATGAAAACCAGCCTAGAGACTTCCAAGCGATCAACACAGTGATTCTACTTTAGAAACATGAACAGGTAGAAACGGAGGCTGCAGCCTGACTGCTCATCACTGCCTTTGTTACCTGTTGAAGTTCAGGCTCTGGCTGCTGGGCTGGGGTCTGCATGCACTCAGCTTTATCATCACTCTGGGTTCTAGGCTAGCTTTGTGTTAGTGTGCTGTCTGTGCAGATGGTTGCAAAGAGTCGAAGTTCTGTTAGCATAAGTATAAGCATTAGTACAACACAGTTGTTTCTGTCCTGGATGCAGTTTGCACTTTACCATCGCGCTCTTGTCCTTTTGTGCATTAAAAATATAAATAATGTCCATATCCCCGCTGTAGACTTCACCATTTTCCTCTTCCCACGTATACAGACTGAAATCAGCTGATTATACAGCAAGTGCAAGAAGAAAAAAGCTTGTTTGATTGATTCTTTTTCTTTCTAAAGACATTTTTTACCATTTACTGTAGTGAAGATTTTTATTTTTATTTTTATTTATTTACCCTTTTCCTCACTCTCCCACAGCTCACTACCTTTACTTCCTTTTCTCTGTTGATTTTCTCATCACTGATTGGCTCCTGAGTTTCTTTGTCCCTTAATTGAACTCACCTGGCACACATTATGCACTCTCTTTCACTCACTCTTTTCACTCCCACATGGGGTGGTAGATAAGAGTTTAGCAGTCCATGTGTGTCTTCCCTTAAGTTAAGCTACCTTTGATGACTTAAAGCAAAATAAACCCAAACCCTCTGAGAAATCATTGATTGCTGTTTTCTTTGCATTCTAACTGGATGCCCAAGACGATAACAACTTTACCTTACCTTCCAGCCTCCTAATTAACAATTAACCATAAATGTTAAATGGTAAAATCCAATGGATGGTTTAAAAAAAAATGGGAAAAGATCAGTAAAAATTTAGCATAGCAGTAGCAGAAATAAGAATTGGGGACAAAGTTTTCAAGCACAACAAAGACACTAAAACTATCAGCAGATATTGACCAAACTCCAGCAGCAGTGAGTCTCACCAAAGTCCAAAAGCAGCCATCAACCAATAGGCTAATGGGCTCACAAGCACCAAAACTATTGTCAACTCTGACTACTACATTGCTTAAAGCAAGTAAAATATAAAATATGATACAAAAAATACCTCCTTCATACCTTCCTTCAGCTGAGGAACTAGAGGAAACCCAAAGTTCTTTTTAATATATCATACAACCAGCCTCATGGCTTGAACAGGAACAAAATGCCAGAATGGAATAGAGCTGTCAGGTACCCTATACAGACAAAAGTATTGGCTCACACCTTTTAATCTCTGAATTTAGGTGTTTTCAATGTCCGCCTGAACCACAGCAAGTCAGCCACAAAGTGTCAGACCACATAAAGTTACAAAGTTAGAAAGCGGGGTCACCGAGTGGTGAGGTGCATATTATGTAAAAGTCACAAACACTCTGCTGACTCAGTAACTGCAGAGTTCCAAACTTCCTCTGGCATTAACATCAGCACAAAAACTGCACTCCAGGAGCTTCATGGCATAGATTTCTCTACTCTATGGCCGAGTAGCTCCTGTAGGTATAATGGTAGTTATACCCAGTAGTTTTCTCAATATAGTGTATGTGGAACAAACCATTTAGTTAATGAAAGAAACCAAGTTAGCTTCTCGAGATAGTAAGGCTGTGTCTGCTCATACACATAGTCCCATAGTAATCCTATAGCAGATGACTATGGGAGACAAAAAAGGAAAGGATAGCTGACCTGACATACTATGAAGGCACACTAAATGTCTATGGTACCTGCGTTAAGATACAATGTAGTGCCAGGGACAAAATATTCAAGTGAGTTTGTAACATTAGTTAAGGTTGCATATGCTTGCATTTACATATGACTAGTAGGTAGTTAAGTAACATATAAGCAGAGAAGGCAAAAGATTTTGTAATGCCTATGACTAGTTCATGAAAATAATATAGGTATGTTACACTGCAGACCTTCTATATGTTGAACTTGCAAAAGTATCGGTACAAATACATTTTTTGTTCATGTTTGAACATCAATATTACGGAGAGTTTGTCTGCTACTTTCACCAAATCCTGTGTGTCACACTTTCCAAGTGGCTAAGACCACAAAAACAGTGTGTATCCCCATGACGGTAACAGTGGATGTGGTCCATGAGGTGTATATGACACATTAGTGTCTGCCTGCTTATACTAATTCAATGGTTATAGATCTGAATCATTCATATCTATGGTGCACTGAAGCTCATGGCTGTGGAGGTGGTAGAGGCCATTCTGCTCTCACGCTCTCTTGGGTTGTCATGCAGTTTTCCTGCACGTCTCTACAGTAAATGGCTGTGGTTGAGTTTACACAGAGGGTGTATATATCAGACTCTCCAGGGGGTGCCACCCACATAGAATTCACATTTTTATAAGTGTTTTGATTAGCTTGTTTGAACCAGGTATATTATAGGTGTCTAACACCTTTTTAAAAAGTAAAATAAATGAGCAAACACACTCTGGGGAAAAACATTTTTGCTTGATGTTGATCCATTCACATTCTTGACAGCTAACTACTGAAAAACCCAAGGTTGTGAAAGCAAGAACCAGATTTAAAAACTGCATTGGTGGCTGTGAAGGATTGCAATACAATAATTACACATACTCAATTGCACAGATATTTACGGTACATTTTAAACCAGATCTGAACAGGTATAAATAGTGAGATTTAGAAGATATCCAGAACTAATGCAACTGAGAAAAGTGTTGGGCCTAAGCTTCTAATCACTCAATCTTTCCTTAAACTGTGAAATCATCTCCCCAGAGGAGAGGGAAAGTTGGAGGAGTAGGAAAATGAGATGAAGGCAAGGGGGTAGAAAAAAAAGAAGAAATGTTAAGAGAGATTGTAAGTGTATTTGTTTTGTATAATTCAATTTAAAAAATCATAGTATTGTACCTTTGTGCACATAATACTGGTTTAATGGTGACATTTACAGATAAATAAATTAGCAAAATCTGACTATAAGACATACGGAAAGAATAAAGGTGAATGCACCTAGAAATGTGTAGATGTCACAGATGATTGAAGCTTTAGTTTATGCTTCTTTGTGCCACTCCTACCTCCTTCTTTTTCTTCTCCTTCTTCCCACTAAGGACAATGCGAAAAAAACAAAAAACAAAAAAAAAGAGTAAGTTAAAAAAAAAACTTTCTATTTTGATGTGTCATTGTCAAGATTTTGGATGGATGAGCACAAAAATCTTTACAGACATTCATGCTTCCTTTGCTTCCTCAACTTTTTATTGATGGGTTTCTTTTTACTGTGACAAGTGATTTCCAAAAAGTCTGGACAAAATGAAATAAATTAAAAATAATTTTAAAACAAACTGTGCAAGAGCACAGAAAGGGGTTCATAATTTTCAAGAAACCTTGTTCAGAGCCAGTGGAGACTCCTCTGAGACATTACAGTAATATGCAAGGAATGACCGTTACTCAAGACACACTAACACACTTAATGATTGTAAGAGAGAGAGAGAGAAGAATGAATGATAGCCTGTAAAAGCAGACAGCACCAAAAGACTTTCAGACGAACGTCGTGAGAGAACTTGGAGAAAGAAGAAGAAAAAGTTGGATGGGAATGTGCAGTTGCTTTGCAGAGACTTTGCAGCTGTGACCTCTTTCATCACACTTGTCCTCTTTCTCAGAATGATCATCCTGCATGTGTTGTGTAATGCATTCACAAAGTTACAGTATGATTTTAACACGTCAGCATTAACCCTTTATTTGCACTTCCCAAATTTCTCAACTTTCCATTCACTTTTATTATCTGCTCTCACTACGCCCCCACTGTCGAGAAGTTATTCATATATCCTGCAGATGTGAACATAGTTTAAAATCCCCTGCAAACATTTTCCAACTTTTTCTTTCACTTTTCAACTTTCTTTCACCTTTTTCTTGACTTTTTATCCACTCTCACATTCCTTTCACTTTTGTTCCACTTTTCTTCGTCTGTGCAGGATTTTTCCCAACATCCATATCAAGATTCTATCTTGTATAGTCTGTTCTAGTTACTGCAACCTTTCAGCTAAATCCAAGATGAGAAGATTACTGGCCATTAAACAGCTTACAGTGTTTCATGCAGTCATGCATTTTTATGATTTATAATACGAATGTTTGAATACTTTTGCAAACAAAAGGAATTTTGGTGTCTGTAACCATGTTTTCCTTTATTCCAGTCACTCTTAACAGTGCATAAGTCACATAATGGAAATATTTACTGAAATTTTGATCATCCTACTTAATTTGCTTTTAATGGCAAATTACCATTTAAAACCAGTCAGTTTAACCATAAGAACATTCATGCATTTATATGTGAAGCCACATCAGGGATTTAGTTTGCACAATAACAAGATAATGATGTTAGAGTTGGATTTGCAGCTTCCTCATCATCACTCATCACAGCACAGCAGTAGCAGGAGGGGATTATGTTAACCAGAGATGGGTCATTCAAGTCAGGGGGCCTACAGGTTGAATTATTGTAGTAAATAAATTTATTTTTTGGGAAAAGCTACATTGTTGATGTTTTATGGGAAAAAAATGGATTATCAAAGTAAAAAGTTTTATTTTAGATGAAAGCATCAGTAAGAAAAAAAGGCAATCACAGAATGGAAGCATTACATTTATTGTTAGCAGTTTCCTATGGTTAGCCTCAATTCAGTGTATAACAGCATTTTAATGGAACATAATTATCTTACTGCATAAGATTGGTTTAAGGATGATTAGTTCATTACAACAGCATGATTAGATGACGCATGTTGTTTTCCCGTCCTTTGCTACAGGCCTGAAGTTGTTTGTTCCTCTGCTTTGCAAATTTTATGGTTTTCTGTTGTCACGAGTTGTACGTTCAAGTTCAACACAGAAACATGATGTTGTCTGTGCCTCAAGAAAAAAGGAAAAAAAGAAGGAATGAACAGTTTGCTATCCCAAAGGCATACAGAGATGAAGAAGCACAGTGCACTATGTTGTAGGTCAGTAACCAAAAACACGTGAAGTTTTTTGTACTCAGGAGGGATCTTTCCTCAGTTCTTCAGAAACAGTGAATTCAGCACATAGGTTAGGATGACCTGTACGTCTGTTGAAATAAAATGACTCAGACCTTTATGCTGACAGTTGTTGAGTCGGTTTCATATTTCTAAATCTTTGAAAAGAAAATATGTTTTCGGGCATGTAGTACAGGCCAACAAACTTGAGACAAAATGTGATGGGTCCTCACACTATGGTGTATCATTATAAGTTCCCCTGTAACTAATCACTGTCTCCTGGTGTGGAGCAAATGCTCAATAAAATGAAGTGTTAAGACAGATGTCACAGTAGAGCCAAATGATGCCAACATAAAATCTCTAACACCTCAAAAATGTGCCTAGATTTCCTGATGCACATAACATTGCAGTTAGAGCGCCTTTGCTCACATTTCACCATGCCTTGATTGGCTTAAATTACCAGCTGGCTGACGATTAATCTGTTTTACTGCTGTAACAGTTGAGCTCATGACATTGCAGAGGAAATAATGACACTCAGTGAGCTGTTTTTCATTTCTAGCAGGGCTGGATTGCTCAGTATATAGATTTAGAGCATGAAGTACACATCAAGTGGCAACCCATGTAACTCCAGTTGCTGTAACTTAAAGGTGTCTGTATTTACAGTTTTTTCCCATTAAAATCCTAAGACATAGCTACATAAAAGCCAACTTTCTGCAGTAGAACTGCTTTTTGATTAAAGTTGTTAATGCTGTTATTATCCTAAGCTGAAGACTTGGGTGCAGTTAACCATTAAAGGCTTTCCTTTTATTAAACCATTAACTTTGGTGATGTTGAGTAAGTTTCCAGATTTTAATGTTTTAACAGATTCTAATTTGTCTTCAAAACACAAATGTCTGATTCACTTTTTCTTTTTCTTCTAAAGATAGGTATCCATTTTCAGTGAAGCCTGGCTTTTCTCACTACCCACTAACAGTCCCAAAAAGAAATCAGCAATCCTGAATAGATGTAATGCACTAGTCTTACTTTTTATGAGTTAAACCAAAATGAAATCCAATCAAAACCAATTAAATGTGGAAGCTAAGAACCAAGAGGATGGGCAGTGGGTGAAACTGAAAGGGTATACCTCTGGATTTGCAAATTACAGAAGTTAGTTTGTATCACAGCGGACTCATTTCAATAAAACACCTGGACATAAACACTTTCCAGACACTGAAACTGTAGGCTACTGGATACTTTCCAGACACTGACGCCATGTGACCTAATTCCTGCAGATCACTGCTCAGACTATGTAAAACCTATAGGCCAAAACACTGACTTGCATCAATGTCTTGTAGTAAAGTGAACTTTGATTCGTGCAAAATGAAGTGGGGGGTGGTTCACGACATGCTTTTCATCTCTGGAGAATTGACAGTAGGGTGGCGAAGTTTTGTCCTAAACCTGGAATCTGAAATTTCAAGAAAGAGTAGTTCAGGGCAGTGCTGAACCCCTGTGGCCACTATGGTCCTAAACTCCAAACTTTAAAGTGGATGCCCCCCCAACACACATTTTAACCAGATAAAAGTTTTGTAATCTGAATGTTGTGATGGTATTTTTGGAACATTTCTGTTAAAAAAATAAAAACAAACAAAAACAAAACAAAAGCAAACCCCCCCCCCCCG
>VUQS01027836.1:1779-17067 GCA_015108495.1 Heterochromis multidens | reverse complement strand
AAAAAAAAACAAAAAAAAAAAAAAAACCCCCATTTTTTTAAAAAAAAAAAAAAAGTTAAAAAATAAAACAAATTTTTTTTTTTTTTTTTTTTTTTTTTTTTCATTTCCCTTGTTTGCTTACGCACATGCACGTGAAATTATCTCTAAAGTAATCTGTTCTCCTTTTCTTAACCTAGATCGCTGTCATGAGGGTGGGGCTTCATATAAGATAGGTGACACCTGGAGAAGACCACACGACACAGGAGGCTACATGTTGGAGTGTGTCTGTCTGGGTAACGGCAAAGGAGAGTGGGCCTGCAAACCTATCGGTGAGTCATTCAGACAGCCAGTGACTAACAGACGAGTGTCTTTACCTGGTGGAAAAGAAAATTTGGAGCAATGGATTCTTAAGTATCAATCGTATGTGTGTTTCACAGACAGGGCTGAGCATGATTTTAGGAAATAGTGTTATTAGTGTTGATAAAGACTAATTACTAGATGCTGTTTTTAAGAGGTTAAGTACTTAATGAGTCTGTACCGTGCAGCTGAGCGTTGTTATGACAATTCGGCGGGAACATCCTATCTTGTTGGGGAGACGTGGGAGAAGCCGTATCAGGGATGGATGGTTGTGGACTGCACCTGTGTCGGAGAGGGAAATGGACGCATCACATGTACTTCCAGAAGTAAGAAAACCTGTTTTTTTTTTTAAGAAGAATCCACCCTACTTTTATTCATTTGTATTCAAGATTTTTCATTATGTCCATGAATGTGTATCTGTGTAAACTGGGAAGTCTGACCCTCAGAAAGTCACACAAGCAGAAAATCTTAATTTATTGCTGCTGTTTTGAATCACACATGTCTACCCATCAGTTAAATCCTCAGTGAATGCCATCCATGTACTATGGAGTCTTATAAGAAAGACTAATGGCAAAGTGTAGCTTGTTTTTTCGTGGAGGATTTTAACAGGCTGGGGAGGAAATGTTTACCAGCTGTGTTGACTATTTAAATCATTACTCAAGTCCTTAATTATGTTGGCTGATACATCAGATAATAATGAATGCTATTCCCAATTAGTTTGTTGTTTTATGCAACTCCTCAGGGTGGCCTTGGACACTTCTTAGTACAGGTCATCAATAAAAACATCCATGTGTTCAAACTATCCACAAAGCTGCAAGACACAAACATGGAAACAGCTGTTAGCCACCCCCATTGACTCACTGCAGAGAATTTTTGTACCAAAAAGGCAAAATTGCTAGTTTCCATTTATTTTATATTCTATTTCTCATTCCCTTCTCTCCTAGATCGCTGTAATGACCAGGATACTCTGTCCTCCTACCGTATTGGAGATACCTGGACCAAGACCGATGCCCGAGGTCACCTGCTAAAGTGTCTGTGCACAGGGAATGGCAGAGGGGAGTGGAAGTGTGAACGACATGCCTCACTTCACACCACCGGTCTGGGTGAGAACTGATAATGTCCCTGTCTCTTTTCTACTCGGCTCTGCTCTCACTCTGTGTGAAGAGAGGGATGTGTACCAGAGACACATGTTGTGAGGCGAGAGAGATAAGAAGTGCCAAGTGTCCAAGTGATGAAGTGAGAAAAACGCAACTTGTAACTCGTGATCATGACCTCATGAGGCAGAGAGAAAGAAATGGGATGAGGGAACACGGGAAAGTAGATGGAGACAGAAATGTGCTCATTGTGACTTAAAGACAGTAAAAAATCCCATGGAAAGCACCTTTTTTACTGTAGTATACTTATTACTCATATATTTAATTTACTGTAAGTATGCACATGAAGTAACTCTTTAGCACTAATTATATAATTTAATTTGTTGTAATTTTTAACAGTTGCTCTGATATATGATTTGTGTAACATGTTGCATTTTAGGTACTGGCTCCCGTGTGATCACAAACATCCAGCCTGTGGTCTACCATCCTGACACTGTGCCTGAGCATGCCCAGGATGGACTCTGTCAGACAGAGACAGGGCTGATGTACTCTTTTGGCCAACGCTGGATTAAGAACCAGGGAACTAAGCAGATGATCTGTACCTGCCTTGGCACTGGAGTCAGCTGCGACCAATGGGGTAAAAAATTATTTCTTTGCAAAATTAGAGTTTTCAAGAAGAGAAATTACTTTCACATTTATAACAGTGGCCATAATTATGAACTTCACCTATGGAGTTATTTATGATTAGGCTGATAGTAAAATAAGACATACAATTTAAAAGGTGAATGCGACTGCCAAGTGGTGTTTAGTATCTGTGTGTTTTCCCGTCCTCATTCAGATGGACCTGCTCCTGTGTATGGTGGCAACTCTGGTGGTTTGCCCTGTGTGTTCCCTTTTGTTTACAAGGGGAAGACCTACCACTCCTGTACGTCTGATGGACGTGCCGACGGACAGCTGTGGTGCTCCACCTCTTCTGACTTTGAGACAGACCAGAAATATTCTTTCTGTACAGAGAAGAATGGTGAGCTGATGTGTTGACACTAAAGGCTGGAACTGTGTAGAAATTTTCAAATGAATGTGCTTGTTGACATGGGATGTTATTACTTCTGTAATGGTGATTGTGTACTACAGATAGAAATGCTATCACTTTGATATTTGGAGAAAAAGAGAGTGGGCTTTACCTTGTAGCTGTTGAAAAAGACAAGAGTTGTGGTTCCTGATTAATTTTAGAAGAGGGTGTCCACTAAGCTTTGAAAAAAAAAATCTGGAGAAATCAGGATAGGGGATTGAATTGCTAACCTTGCAATCCATGGACACATGTTTTATTGCCTAGGCTGCTGCTGCCAGTGTGGGTTCTCCTTGTCAGCGCTGGTAATCCCTTCACAATGGGAACAAAAGAGCATGAAATGACACGCAGACATGTTTACATGACATGAGGACTTGACACATGAATTGTCCTTTAAAAGTGATGCTCTAGAAAAAAACTCTTAACTTTAAGACCTCATACCATTTTTCTGATGTGCAATATCAGCTAGGGTGTAGTAAAAAGGAGGCAGCTAACCTTGCGTGAGTCTTGTTGTGCCTTCTTTGAAGGTAGCAAGAGCTTAAACAATGTGACGGACAAATCCAAAACAAAACCCTGACAATGTGTTTACAAGGACCTGCTGCATTTGCATTGACCCAGTTGTCAGACGCTTTTGTCCAAAGCAACATGCAAATTCAAGGGACAGTATATCAAGGAGAAGTCTCTACGAGGATATTGGATATTGAAAACTGATTTTTTTTTTTTAAATTTTTTTCTTCTATAGCAATTGTGGCAACACGTGGCGGTAATTCTAATGGTGCTCTCTGCCAGTTCCCCTTCCTCTACAATGGCCGAAACTATACTGATTGTACTGCAGATGGACGAAGGGATGGCATGAAATGGTGTGGCACCACAACAAACTATGATGTGGAACGGCGTTTTGGGTTCTGTCCCATGGCTGGTAAGTGTGTGTAATGGAGAGAGAGGGTTTAAAAAATGGTGTAGATTGAAATTATTTCTCAATGAAGGCGATTTTTGGACCACAACATTTTATTGTATGTAACTGTTCTGTTAGATCATGGCTCAGCAGTTTCCTAGCAAATTGTAAAGTCTCTCTCAGTCTAAACTTCGCCCCAGTCTGAATCCTTACCTGACCTTTGATGGCTAAGCTGATTTAATTAGCATACACGCGATTATCAGAGTGATGTTAAAAAGTGGCCAGGGCTGATATCACAGGCAAAATCTCGTTTACAGTTCTTACACCTTTTGTTTACAACTTGGTGCCAATTAGTCTCCGCGGGTAACAAAGGAGACTGAAGCCAGTGAAACCATGGGAGGGGTCATTAAAACTACACTAATGTCCGAAGCAGTAATGAAAATGATAGTGGTGATGCCATCATGAAGTAAAATTAAGAATTGAAACTGTGAAAATCTGGATGATTTATTTAAACTATAGAGGTGCAAAAGCCACTTTATACAAATGCAGCTGATTTATTACAACAAATGTGGGGTTTTGGCATTGCAGTGAATATGTTCAGAGAGGGGTCCTCTGTGCTAAACTCAGTCCAACAGTCAAAGGAGGAGGGTCTCTTTTATATTGACAGTAATGACTTCACAGGCGTTGTCAAAATAAACACAGTTGTTGAGGTGTTAATGGTGATGTTTAATCAGGTCTGGAGCCCCCTCGCCTCCACCTGTGGCATTTTCTTCAAAGGTTTCTGCACTGTCTGCCATGTGCCCTTGGGACAGTCTCCAGCTGTGACCCACAGTCAGAATTGAATCTCCATTATGCATATTTAATCATTTACTCAGTTAGATCCACAATCTAACAATTAAACAAAACAAAGTAATCCCTTTCTCAAATTCAGCCCCCATGTTTGGTTAAATCTAATCTGTATCTCAAAGTCTCTCAGTTGGTGATAAATCTATTTGGCATGGAGGAATTTAATTTAGTTCCCACAACTCTAATGGCCAGTAGCTTTTTAAATAGCCACTTTGAAGTCATCAAACCAGTGTTTAAATTACCCATACCAGTTTTATTAGTTTTAAAAAGACGAATGTTGATGGATTGCAGACTGAAGCTAAGCTGAGGTAAAAGACACTTAGACAGCTATTAATGACACTTTACACGTTCTGAAGGAAAGGCTAATTTCACATTGTGACAAGCGGAAGGGTAAAAACACATCCAGCATGCATTCAAACATGGGATCTGGATGTAATGTGTAATTTCAAGACTACTGAACTCAAAAACAAAAACATACAGGGCAAAAGTAATTTGCAGTGAAACACAAATAACTTGAAAAAATAAACGTCAACAATAGAGTGTATATCTTAGACAAAAAATTGAGGTCCCGTAGTGTAGTGTAGTTTACACTTTCACCAGTAAGTGAAAGATCCCTGGTTCAGTCCCGGGAGGAAAAACACATCCCTTTGGGGTTGTGTCAGGAAGGCCATCCGGTGTTTTTTTTTTTCCTTTTTTTTAAAAAATATACTAAAACAAGCATGCAGAGTTACTTGCTGTGGTGACCTCTTGTGAATAAGTGAGCAAAGAAAAATAGCTTCTTTTTTTTTTAACTCAGACTTTCATGCATATTTATTTTTAACTTAATTCGTATTAAAGTTTTTACACATTTTTAACAAAAGCATACCCAAAAGTGTTAGTTTTAGTGATACAAGACTTTTAATAAAAATAAAATTATTAAAAAAAATAGAAATAAAAAAAGAAGACCCTCACACTGATAGATGCATCAAGGGCAAACTGGGATTCAGTATCTTGCCCAAGGACAGTTTGACATGCAACCAGCTATTTCTCCTCCTTTAACCATGTTCTAAAATTCCTGAGTTTCTGCCCTAGCTACAGCCTTGATGTGCGGCCACCAAACCAATGCCAAGAATTTTACCTGACAGTGATTGGTCTCATCCAACAAAAAAAAACACCCTTTGTGTTTTCTCAGACTTCCTTATGAGCTCTAGAGTGGATTTAGTTCCTCACTCCTTAATAGAAGTTAAAACCCGCTCTAAAGTAAAAACGGCCACACACTTTCTTTCCATTGCCCACATGCACTCTCACACATAAAAGCAGGTCTCTACTTGCATCACCCACTTTTGCAAACGTACATCTTTCTGAAAAAACCCAAGCTACTCACTCTTTTAATTAACTGAGAACATATGGTGGACCCACACAGTGATTCATACATATGAGAGCACATGACAGCTGTTTCTAACTTTTAATCAAATTTTCTTTGCTATGGAGACAAAGACAGGTGTTCTGTGATGGTAGTATCTTCTTCTACCCTGTGCAGTAATAGTAGGGTTGAGTCACTGATCCCCAAAGGGCATCATTCATTTTAATGTGTTTGTTTTTATCATGATGCAGGTATGCTGCTTGTGTTACTAAGTAAATGTGTGTGATGTAGTTGTGTGTGGATACGTGCATCTGATTATTTTGTGTGGGGTGTTTCGGTTTGTGTTTTAAAAATGGTGAATAGTTTTATTCCTCTTTATCAGAACCTTTCTGGAAAAAAAAATCTACGTAGTATTTCCTTAGCATTAACAAGAGCAGGAGGTATAACATTCGTTTGCCTTTGTGTGTCCTAGCTCACGAAGAGGTGTGTACATCGAGTGAAGGGGTGATGTACCGTGTAGGTGACCAGTGGGACAAACGGCATGACGTTCTAGGTCACATGATGCAGTGTACTTGTGTTGGCAATGGCAGAGGAGAATGGAGCTGCATTGCTTACTCCCAGCTTAACGGTATGTGTCTATGTGTATAACTGTAAGAGACAAAATGACAACAAGCAAGGGATTGTGTGTTTGGTGCAGTAATTAGAGACTGGTAATAGATCTCCCTGAGTGAAAAGGTAAAAGGTCATGTTTGATGAAAAATCCTTCACCTACCAAAGGTCAAAAGTGACCCTGCACACCTGCACTTTATGGGTCCTTAGCTGCACCTGCACTGCACACAAAAAGCCTGCACAACACGCAAACGGTGCTCAGTGCTGCTTTTGCTTCAAAGTGTCAGTGCATGTTTTGTTATATGTCTGTTTGTGTGTATGTTTCAGATCAGTGTAATGTGGATGGCTTGACCTACGAGGTTAACCAGACCTTCACCAAACGGCATGATGAGGGATACATGATGAACTGCACCTGCTTTGGGCAGGGTCGTGGCCGCTGGAAGTGTGACGCCATTGGTGGGTTTGTCATTGTACAGGTTTACAGTTTTTGGGCTGCAAAACATTCATGTTTTATACTTTACAATCATCCAAATCCTTTTTTTAAGTATGCTACAGCTTTACTCTCTGTGTAGAGGGTTAGGGAATGGACATATACAAGCAAAAAAGGGCTAATTGGACTGAAGTCTTCATTTTTATTACTAGTTAAAATATGATCATTCATATCATAGCAACTATGGGCTCTGAAATATAAATAATTATATTTTAGGGGAGCAGCATTAAATCTAAATCCCTTGTTTTTTGGATATTGTTACACTTCTTTTTTGTGTCCTCAGACCAGTGCCAGGAGCCAGAGACAAAAGCTTTCTATCAGATTGGAGAGTCTTGGGATAAAGTCATCCATGGAATCATGTACAAGTGCTACTGCTATGGCAATGGTGTTGGAGAGCTGAGCTGTGAGCCCCAGCAGACATACCCTGGTAAGGTTTTAAATGCACATTTGTATGTACTTTCAGGTTGGATATTTTTGGGCTGACATGTGGTCCTATCAGCAGGAGCGTTCCTGCATATAAAAATTGAAGGAAAGAGTCTTTGCCCATCCACCAAGGAAAAATCACCAGGACTGTGATTTAAAAAATATTTTTAAGTGGGATTTAATTTACTAAATAAATAAAACTTTATTTTATCAAATGTCCAAAAAATAACAGGAAAATGTATGGGCAAAAGGGCCATTTAACTATGAAAAACCCTGATCTTCAACTATATGAAGACTATCACACTCTGGCCTTTCACAGTCCTGAGCTTGCTCTTTTGTCCTCACCTGGTCACCTTTTGACGCATCACTTTGTGTGTCAAATTGTGCTCTGGTTCTTGAAAAATGTTTAAGTCCCTTCGGAAATGAGGCCTTTGACTTTGATGTGAAATAGACATAGATGGGAGGGGGTGTGATTTCCTCTTTTACAAGTGCACCCCACACTTTGAGCCTTTGTTCTTGCCAGCATGTGGTACATCCCCTGTGTTGTTTCCACAGCTGTACTAAACACCACAGTGCAGAGATTGTGTATAAAACCCAGACACACCTACTACATACCAAGTTCGCTGAACAACAGATTTCAGTTTGTGAATTTAAGCGTCACTTTAATTCAGATCTCATTTCTTAAAGTTTAAGGCAGCGTTACTCAGAACAAGGCTCTACTTTACTGCACATCATTACATATCCCCGGTTAAGTTACCTCATTCATAATCTCAGTACACACCAGCAAAATCATTCTCACAGATTTTTGTTACTGCATGGTGTCTGTGTTCCTTCAAAGCCTTTCAGTTTTTTTAAACTTATAATCTGCCACTTTTGCCTTTATTAAAGACTATGATATGTTACCCAGTGTGAAGTTTGTTTAATGTTTTAGGTGCTTTTCCATTGTTTAGGGTTAGTTACGTGTGTGTGTGTGTGTGTGTGTGTGTGTATGTGTGTAAAAGTTTCTGGTTTTCTGTATCTTTTCTTGTGTTGTGTATTTTTGGTTGCGATGCATCACACTTTTCCCCAAGTCTGTAAAAGAAAAAGAGTCATGCACATGTATGCATGGCTTTAGTACTTCAAGGAGCAAAAAAATTTCCATCTCCTGCAGCTTGAATAAATGGATCAGGTTAGTTCCAAGTGAGGCTGTAAAGTTGTGCAAGTGGAGACTGTTTCAGGTTTAAATGAACTGTTACTTGTTTGCTCTGTATGTGAAGCAGGTTGACAGGAGATACAAAATGTAGGGCACTATTCTATCGTAAGTGGCTATAATAGCAACCAGCTGTGAACTTGCTCTGTGTGTGTGCGTGTGCATGCTCTTAGGCATACAAAATACAGCATGCTAAGATTTAAGGGCAGCAGGAACCAGATCCAGACTTGAACTCAGTTGTGAAAAACCATAAAAGGTAAAAATGGAAAACTTAGCAACAGATTTCTCTTAAAGGGCTTTTTAAGTGTCTGATTTGGCACATGCATTGATAAGATCTTCTAAAAAAATTTTGTTTTCTTGTCTGCCATCTATGTTTATCTCTTCTTGCCTGGGGTGTAATTTAATCTTTTGATGCATTTCTCATTGTTAGGATGACTCCCAAAATTACTTCCTTTTGCTGCTGTCCTTATCACCACCTTGCGGTGCGTCTGTCTGTATCAAGAATGAATGTTGTGTCTAAGTGTGAAAAGTCAAGGTGGATGTCTACATGCACAATCTTGTACATTAAAGAGATGTAGGTAAAGCTAGGGAGAATACATGTGCAAAACTTGTTGTATATCCACTCTGAGTGTGCATCCGTTCGTGCACCTCCCACATCTGATTCTACATAACCCTTACCCTCGCCAGTGGCCTGTGGGTCTGTAATAGGCAGTAATAGGTCCCAGATTGCTTTTGAGGTTTGTGTATCTGCTAGAAACTTATGGTTAACCACGCCACTTGCTCAGAAACTGTGATTACAGGTCTGCTATTTGGAAAAAGTGGTTAGAAAACCTCAGTTCTTTATAGAAGCTACCAGTTTCTATCAGTGTAGCTTATGTCAGGAGTCTGCTCACCACATGACTTCTGTTTACATTCAAGATGACTTGATATATCCCCTTTGGATTTTTGAAACCATTACAGACAGTAGAGTTCTGCTTCTGCTTATATGCCTTTTCTTCTTTTGTGTCTACGAACCTGCTAATTCAGCTTGTATAATTTGTGCATTGTTTGGTGAATTTCTACTCTGTCAGATGATGTAATGACCAAACTGATCTCACCGCTGTGGTTTTCCACTCACAGACAAGCATCACTGCGATGGCACAGGTGGTAACTGTTGTTTGGGTGGATATAGTGAAACTTGATGGTTAATTAAGATATAAAACCTGTTTCTAGGTTCTAGCACAACAACGTGCTGCACATAGTGGAGAAAATATAGAAAATATATTAAATAAAACTTCAAAAGAATTACGAGTTTTATACAAGTGTCAGTTTTGTTTCTGAAACAACAGGAAAAATCTGAAACCATGATGCAAGTAGAAAAGGTTTAGAGAAAGCAGAGAAACCGTTTTCTTGTCTACAGCAGATGAAATCTGCACTGGAATCTCGCACAGACCTGCTAGTTTTTAACCACTTTTTCTCTGTTCTGTTCAAGAAAATCCTCCTGCACACTCACTCACTCACTCACTCACTCACTCACTCACTCACTGTTAAGCTGGATTATGTAAAGTTGCTGGTTTTAGAAAATAAAGCCACAATGTAGAACAGCAAATGTGATTGTGTGTGTGTGTGTGTGTGTGTGTGTGTTTTAATATTGTAAGTATGATTTAACTGAAGGTACTGTTAACAATAAATAATAAAAGCACTGATAATGCATATTTATTTCCCTTAAATCCTTCCCCAGTAATGCGCAATGATCTTTCACTGTACAAGGTGTGGTAAAGCAGCTCTGTTTACTCCTGTCTGTGTTGTATCTATCTCAGGCGGTCACCGTCCTGTCCAGGTGATCATAGCCGAATCTGGAAACCAACCAAACTCTCACCCTATTCAGTGGAATGCCCAACCATCTGCACATATCACCCAGTACATCTTTAAATGGAGAGTGGTAAGTTTCTTGAGATTTGTTTCCTCTTCTTGCCCGATTGATCTAAACTTAATGTCTTTTAGCGTATGAAGTATTCTATCCCTGATCTCAACCTGTAAACTGTCTCTCATCTAATTATCTAACATCACATTTTACAGAAAAACTCTCGTAGCCCATGAAGGGAGGTGACAATTCCTGGCCATCTTAACTCGTACATCATCTCTGGTCTGAACCCTGGCATCACCTACGAGGGTCAGCTGATCAGTGTGCTGTGTTTTGGACGCAAAGAGGTCACACGTTTTGACTTCACAACCACTTATGGATTCTGTAAGTTAAGAGAGTTTGACCAAGTCACCACAACGCTGTTTTACTGATGGTATAACTATAAACTGAAACTGGTTTGCAAAATATGAAGAAAAGATTTCTGAAGGAAGGTGTATGGGACCTTCCTGGAACATCATAAAATAATAATCTGTTTTCTTTGAATGTCCCTATCCATTGCTGCCAGGCCTGAAATCAGAGGCAGAGAGTAACCAGCTCTCACATTTTCACATTCTCTGGCTTTCTCTGTTTGTCCTGTAGTGGCCACAACACAAGGCGAGACCACCCTTCCTCCACCTATGGTTGACATCTCAGAGTCTGTGACCGAAATTACCTCCAGCAGCTTTGTCATCTCCTGGGTTTCTGCCTCCGACACAGTTTCAGGTTTCAGAGTGGAGTATGAGCTCATAGAGCAGGGACAAGGCACTGGACAACCTGTTGTTCTAGGTAAACGCAGATATGCACATTAACATTTTAAAGTCAAAAATATTATGCATTGAAAATTAGCCCGACTTCAGAATGACAGAAACTGTGCCATATGGTCTCCCTCACTCATTGGAGATTTGTTGATACAAGACATTTTTTTTCTGTCAGACCTGCCCCGTACAGCTACGTCTGTAAACATTAATGAGCTTCTCCCTGGGAGGAAGTACACTGTTAATGTCTATGAAGTTACAGAGGGAGGAGAGGACAACCTCATTCTTACTACTTCACAAACAACTGGTGCGTAGACACACACATACACTCCCTGATTTCATATTCTCACTCCTTTTCTGGTGTTATTTCTTGTCATCATCTTAGTCTTAAAAAATAACTGCAGCTAGACTGAAATGTAGTTTGTGGCATGTGCCAACATTACACTGCAGTGGTTATAACTCATTTTTTACACCTCATTAATTTCATAGCACCTGATGCTCCCAAGGAGCATGAAGTGGAGGACGTGGGAGAAACATCTATTGTGGTCAGCTGGGAAAAACCACTGGCTCCCATCACTGGTAAGCTATGCTAACATTTTCAGTCACTGCCAAAATCTAGCCTGACTGCTGAACTGACTACTCCTCTGCCTACACACAGTTAACTATGTCTTCTCTTCCTCCACGCAGGTTATCGTGTGGTCTACACTCCATCAGTAGAAGGTGAAAGCACAGAGCTGAATCTCCCTGATACAGCAACGTCTGTGACTCTGAGTGACCTTCGACCTGGGAAGTTGTACAACATCAGCATCTATGCCGTAGAGGACACCCTAGAGAGTGAACCCATCTTTGTACAAGTCAGCACCTCTGGAGATCCACTGCCAGGTAAATGAACAAAATGTTATCAGCCAAGGCAAGGTTGAACTCAGGGAAAAGAGAGAGAGTGAATCACTTTTTTTTTAATGTAATATGCACAATCAAGTCAAACCACAGTTTACCTGCATAGGTGTACTAGTGGCTGATCTTAACCAGAACTGCAGTGTTGTTCTGGCTCTCTCAAAAAATGAACGGAATAATCCACAATGGGGAAATCCTGTCCCTGGTTTCTGTTAACACCTTTAATCTTTGCATATCATAATGTGATCATCTGCCTCTACCTCTGCTGTATATTCAGATCATTTTTGAATTATTACACTTGCCATAAGGGCACCCTTCATAACCAACCTGCAAGTCATCTTGTGGTCTATTTAGTGATTTATGTCTGTTTCCAATCCCCAGTAGTAGAAGTAAGAAGAACTTTCCAATGGAAAGTGAAGTCACTGAGTTCACAGCTGTTGGACTCTTATTCTGCTTGATGGAGTTATGCAACTTCTCAGTCTGCCAGGTCGAACATGTTGGTGGCCCAGTTGTGCAGATGTTGGAAAAGTGTGTGTACAGTTTGTGTGATGGACTTAAGATACGTAAATTAGCTGACTGTGTGTCATTTTAGGCAGAAAAGTGAAACTTCCTATACTGTGTCACATGTATGGTGTGATCAATAGTCATTTTTAGGCTGTAGTTAGAGACACACTTGCCATTGGGTTTGGGTGCAGGCTTGGAAGTGCTCGCCTTTATAATTATTTACACATATGTTAAAGTCTGGCAAACATATCTGCTGCATTTGACTGGATTTCTGCAAGCAAGAAATGAACAGTTTTGAAGGTCAGAAGTTTTGGAAATGCAGCAGTAATTAAGATTCAGCATGAAATTCAGGGCTCTGCCAAGACCTAACACAAGGAAAAAAAACTATAGCTTAATCCAAAGCAAAGCATAGCTGAGTCACTTTAAATCTTGCATCTGTACAGTAAATCAAAGTTTGGTATGACAAAAAGGTAAAAAATATCTCCACTTAATTATCTTGACCTAATATTTTTTTTATTTCACTTTCTTTTATTTTCTCTCCCCTCCTTCACAGGTCAGATATCTTTCTCTCCTCTTTTTTTTTTTTAATGCTTTCTGTCCAGGTCTTCTGTACTGATTTCTGCTTTTCAAAAATGTATGCGTGTCCTCAAGCAGTGAAATGATTTGGCACTTTCTTTGATGGAAGTGTGTTAACATGATTATAGTCCTGTGACCATGTCATGTTTATATATATCTAAAAGAAAAAACTGTGCTTTTATGATAGTGCATTTGACTTTATGTAGCATGACTGGCTTGTTAAAGAATAGTCTTGAATCTTGCCAGATAAAACCACATCCATGAGGTCACAGAACTCAGTTTAGTCTCCACATACCTTAGCTTGTTTAGCAGATAATATGCCAACAAATGAACCAATTAGTTTAGCATTTTTCTATCTAAAGTAAGGCGGCATAAGGCGTTAACTTTTATCTTTAATACTGAGGGAGTTAAATGCTGTGATACTTAATCTTGCTTATGCTGTTTTGGTCTCTTCAGTACCTAAACATATTGCTCTTGCCTAAGCTTACATTTGTGGTATGGAAGTCATGAGTTCTGGATTCCTCCCTCAAATGCTTCTGGAGCAAAATAGCTATAAAAAGGGATAGACAGTAGTAGATATACACTTCTACCCATATTTGCTGAGTGATCACAGCCAGAATGAAAAGAATAAATACTCAAGATTTTTTTCTTCTTGTCCACAGATGAAGTGGATTCCCCTACCGATCTGCAGTTCTTTGAGGTGTCTGATAAAAAAATCGTTCTGACTTGGTCTGGCCCATCCAGCAAAATCTCAGGTTATCGGGTCACCGTGCTGCCTGTTGACGAGTCTGGTTCTTCTCAGCCAGAGATGAATCTGCCCGTCAGTCAAAACTCCTACATTGAAGTGACGCATTTACAGCCAGGAACACTGTACCGCTTCAGTGTTTACACCATTCATGATGGAGAGGAAAGTTTGCCACTTATTGGGGAGCAGTCTACTAGTGAGTATGACAGGTGGCCTCAAAGCTACAGAGAAATTAATAAATTAATATACATGCACAAAACCGAATGTGAATTTAAAAAAAAAAAAGCCTCTCTTCTTTGGATAACTAAAATTTAGGTAATTTTGAATTTATTTACAGTATTCAATAAGGACTTTTAAAGGGTCATTGCCCCAAAACGACCACACTATGAAAAAGGTTGTGTGTGGTTTTAGTCATTGTAATAAAGCAAGTACACAAATACTTATATACTTATCAGAAACAAGACTAAACAAAACAAGTGCTTGCCTTTACAATCACACATTTCCCTAGGTAGAGTGTTGTATTTTGGCAGGGTGTCTGACAGGGCAAGTTGTTCCAAGCAACTTGGAAAACTTGTCACAGTTCTACAGTGAATTTGGGCTGTAATCCAATGACTTGATGATTGTGGGGGTCAATGGGGGCCATATCATCTGTTCCAGGACCTCTCGTTTCTGAAGATGGTTTGTTATGACTGGCTGTGTGAATATGGGACAAATGAAACAGCTGGTGTTGCATAGTGGTTAAGAATACAAACGTCTAAAGTGCCTTATCTTTTAAGCAATACTGTATGAATAACACCTGTAATTTGAAACATGTATGATTTTTACAAGAACTAAAACTGTATAAGTAAACAGACTACTACTACTTCTGCTACTGTCTTCCAACCACAAAAATAAAAAGGCTTTCATCTTTTAGATCAAACTGCTCTGTATCTAACAGTGTTTATTTATGTCCATCTTTTCAGAGCCAGATGCCCCTACAGATATCCATTTTGCCAATGTGACTGAGGACAGTGCAGTGATGCTGTGGTTTGCACCCCGTGCCAAAATTACCGGCTACCGTCTGTTCCTCACTGTTGAGGGTTCTAACCCCAAGCAGCTGCGCCTGCCTGCCCGCCTCACTCAGTACACCCTCCTCAACCTGAAGCCTGACACAGAATACACTGTTACTCTACACACAGAGCAAGACAATACACTGAGCGCAGGGGAGACGGCTTTGTTTACAACTAGTGAGTATCTAGTGCATTAACAATTGTCCATAATGCTTTGTGGTCACTTTGTAAAGGCCTTAGGGATGCTCTGTTAGTTTACAATCTCCCATAATACTTTAAACTTTGATGCTTTTCACTGTTTAAAAATATTTTTCTACATTGGTAATGATATCAGCTTCCAAAAGCCAGAATTACTCAGGTGAGATCAGAAACAAGAAGAGCAAACAGGCACTCTAAGTAGATACAAGATATTGGATACGCATTGGATACAAGGTATGTTCACTGATGATACATAACATGCAAAGTTAATTTTTGCATCATTTGCCCCCTTGGTGTGCAGTTTTTTTTTGTGTGTTTATATTTCTGACCATCTTTCCTTTTTTTTTTTTTTTTTTTTTTTTTTTTTTTTTTTTTTTCTTTTGTCTTTTGTTTGA
>VUQS01027833.1:0-11719 GCA_015108495.1 Heterochromis multidens | reverse complement strand
TTTATTTTTTTTTGGAAAAAAAAAAAAAAAAAATCTTTTATTGCTTTTTTTTATAATGTAAGTTTTGCTTTCATTAAGTCATTAGTTTCATTTTCATTTGTTGTGTGCTTGAGTTTTGACACCCATACTACTTGGTTATGATCCAGAAAAGTATGGGCTGAGGTCAAAATACATAATTTTACATCATTAGCCTTGCTCACTGAAAAAATGACAAGAAAACATATCCAGTGCTTTCACATGTTAATGCAAGGGGAGCTAATAATGTGTCCATATATCAAAGTTTAGGAATGAGACTGGGCTAGAACATCAGTTGTTGTTGTTGTTGTTGTTTTTTTTGTTATCCAGTTATGAATCTTACACAAATGAAAAACAGAAAAAACCCCACAAATAACAACTTGTTTTTGTACGTTAGTAGTTTATTCACGTTCAGTATGAAAAAACAGCTCAAAAATCATAATCATTCATCAATTATAAATCAATGCGTTCATATTTTTAGGTAGACTAATTTGTTTCTGTAACTCACAGGTCAGTCAGCCACCCTCACATTTATAAGAACAGTTAATTAAGAGTCCGAACGCTCGAACGCACATCAGGATTATCTTACTATTGATGGTGAGAACCACTGACCGGATTGTAAAGATAAAACAAAATCGGACATCATTAATGTTTTTACTGGTAATCCTGGAAACTGAGGACATGAAGAAGATAGTTTCTGCAAGATGTTGTAGTTGTAGTAGTTGTGGTTTTAGTTTTTCATGTATATCGAGTGTGCAGCAAGTGCTGTTTTCCATTGTTGACTACCTATATATTTTTTATATTTTTTTTTAAAGTTTTGTCAACTGTGTGTGTCATGGCCCATGTCTAGCACCTGGTGCTTTATCCTCTTAATATTGCTGAACATCATGGTTAGTAAAAAAAAACAAAAAACCATGGAGTAAAATAGAGAATTTAACAATGTATGGACAGATTTCTTTGCTTTCACTGCCAACGCTGCTGCCTTATTAGACTGAAGAAAGTTTTATTTAATTATTGTCAAAGTATGCTACATTTAATTTGATTCATTTGCAAAAATACAAGTAGGACTCAAAGTGGTCTGCACTGCTTTATAGTTACTCTGTTTCACATGCCTATACATTTTTTTCCTCAGCTTAAGAAATTGTTCTGTTTGGTAATAGAAATAGAAAGATAAAAAAGTTTTGTTATTTTAGTTCTGTAATTTCATGAATGTTGCAAAATATGGTATTATTGTAAAGAAAATGCAAAGTTAAAGTTACCATAGTTAAATAGGCTTTAAATAGGCCTTTATTTTATTTATTTATGATTTTTTTTTTAATATAGATTTTAGATGTTACATGAACCATGCCACATTTACAGCCTAAGATAGTTTGCAATGCCCTTCCCTAGTTGTGCATTTATTAGAAGGTTCAGAAGGTCAAAAATTGCTCAAAAATGACTCTGTTAAAAGTAAAGGTTGCTCACCCCTCTCTCTTTATCACCTGATAGCCTCCTTTAATTCCATTGTCAGATGAAGGTGCTATGTGCATTTGCAGCGTCTGGTACCAATCAAAACACTTACATTATTTTTTCTTTGCAAAAAATGACAATAGCATATGACTTGCCTCCGTCACCTTATCAGACACTTTCATACAGTCCATCAAACATTTTTCTCAGCGTCAAAGGGATACTAGTTTCTTTTCATGTTGGCACATGCTTATTAGCAATTAGTTAACTTCCCTACACAGATGACAAACTTGGATGTAGCAGCTCTTGTCATCCCCGGCTTAGCTGAAGCTACAAGAGTTTAGTAGTTTATACTGATAGTGTTCTCTCTTTTCCTTGAGTGGCTTTTGGTGGGGGTCAAGTGTTGTTAGTTGTGGTTTGCTCAAAACAGAAAGTGATCTAATTCTCCTGTCACATATTTTATTATTCTCCTTGCTATTAACTGGGGCTTTTGATGTGCCACAGTGTAAAAGTTTCCACCATCTGGCAACTGTCTAAGCAGACTTGATTAGTTTTGACAGCTTGCTTCTGTATCTGTGTGTAACTACAGAGTGCCTACAGATATAATATATCAATAATTCATTTAAAATTATATTGCAGTAATAATGCATGATTGCCACAAAATCCCACGATACACCAGCACACCATATGGTCACCACTGGTTTACAGTTTCTCATCCCCTGCAGGGCTGTGTAATGCATGGCTTATAGGTGATATGGGTACAATGAAAAGCTTCTATATCTGATCTCACTGTGTGTTTAACACGTTTTTTTGCACCCTCAGATTTAAATTAGCACATTTTTTTCTCTGCACATTATGAATAATTTTGCAGTAGGTGGTTTGTGAAAATGTGTTTCTTTGTGCATTTATTTATTTCATTACTCATCAAAAGATCCAAAATCTGTCACCGTGAATGAATGCAACTCACATTGTTGTTATCACATAGTTGTTAGAATTTTTTTTAGCACATTTTAGAGAAAATCCCACTCACGAATTTTAATTCCAGCTCCACTACTGAAACATTTTTGATACTAGTTTGAAATATCAGAGCCTGTCTTTTAATAACTTAGTCTACCCATGTACTGTACATGATGCTGTCAGACCAACAAAGTTCTACACAGAGGTAACTCAGGTACAACAAGCTTTTTAACGTGCACAAGTTGCAGAACCTGAAAGGCGTCTAACGTCATATCTGTTCTCTCCTTTTCTCACCATTTCAGTGCAGTGTCTGGAAATGACCACTAAACGGAAGCTGATTGGCCGGCTGGTGCCGTGCCGTTGTTTCCGTGGTGAAGAGGAAGTGATCTCAGTGTTGGACTACTCCCACTGCAGCCTGCAGCAGGTCCCCAAGGAAATCTTCAGCTTTGAGAGAACTCTGGAGGAGCTCTACCTAGATGCCAACCAGATTGAGGAATTACCCAAGGTAACCCTAAGTCATATGTTAATTTTTTTCCTGGTCTAACTTTTCTAACTTTAACTGACCTCTTTTGGATTTTTTTCTAATGCTTAAGTCTTTTTAAACTTTATTTTTCTACTATTCAGCTCCTCAAGCCAGAACAAAATCTAATATATGCTAAGATGCAAAATCTTAGTATCCTGCTTTTCAGGAGAACTCTGTTTATATTCACAGTTTATCAAATTCACAACTAAAAGCTGTTCAGTTCATCTACTGTTACCCTGACCTGCTAGCTGCTGTAAAGAATCCACTGGAAGGGCCTTCCTCAAGCTGAGTTGTAATTAAGGATCAAACACTGTCTTTTCACTTCACCCACCCAGATTTATTGAGCTAGTTCTGCAACTTTTTGCACAGTAGTGTGTATGTGATGCAGACTTATTGTCTAGTTGCTTTGTTTATGATTTATTAGAAAAGATTATATTTTGGATGTTAACCATTGATGCTAACTCACAATACCCTCTCACTATTTGGCTGTGATAGCCTTAGTTGACAAATATTGATACATTAATGTCCATATATTTGCACGAGTTCACACTGGGAAGCTCACAGAGGCAACCAATACTTTCAAAAAACCCATGTGGGGAGTGCTGATGCAGAATGCCCTTCTAAAATTTCAAGGAGAATTACAGGTGCTGCTTATTAAAGGGCCGTCACATTTTATGGATATCCTGGCCTGGTTTAAATGACAAAGATGTTGAATTAGATTTCCAAATATAGCCTGCATGAATGGAGACAGTCTAATAAGGCTATATGAGATGCACGACCTCACATTTAACTTACACAAAAAAATCTGCTCAGTCTTGACAATGCATGTCTGTTCCAGCAATGCACCATGAGTGACTGGCTCTAATGTAAGTGAGTTGGACAGCTTCTACTTGTGTATGAGTGTGTAGAAGGCTGTGTTACAGTGGCCTGGTGTGACCTCTTAGCTCATAGCAGACCCGTCCATTTTAGAATATACAGTATATACCGTAGCTCTTCGACTCATGTCCTTTTGCTGAAGAGAATGTGGTAGAATTAATGGAGCTGACATATTGTCTGGTCAATAAAATAACAAAATATATCAGCTTATACCACTTACCTAACATTGTGTGGGTCCCCCTGCACCTCCAAAACAGCTTTGGCATGTCAGGGCATGGACAAGAAAGCTCTGGGTGTGTCCTGTGGTGTTGGTCTGCGGAGCGAGTGATGACAGTGGATTCTTTGGATCCTGAGTCCAGATGTTTGATCAAAATTAGATCTGGGGACAGTGGCATTGTGGTACGGCAGTTAGTACTTTCATAGTAAGAAGGGCTGGGGTTAAATCTGGTCTGGGTTCTTTCTGTGTAGAATTTGCATGTTCTCCCCGTGTCTCCGTGAGTTCTCTCCAGGTACCTCCCACAGCCCAAAGATGTGCATGGGGTTAGGTTAATTGGTGGTTCTAAATTGACCATAGGTGTGAATGTAAGCCAGAATGGTTGTCTGTCTCTATGTGTTAGCCCTGCAACAGATAGACTGGCAACTTGTCCAGGGTGTACCCCGCCTCTCGCCCTATGACAGCTGGGATGGGCTCCAGTCCCCCTGCAACCCTGAATTGGATAAGCGGAAGAAAATGGATGAATGGATCTGAAGAGTTAAGAGGCCAGGTCAACAGGCCTTATACTCCTTAGATTTTCCTCAAGCTGATCTTGAGTAACTTTTGCAGTGTGGCAGGAGCATTTTGTTCTGCAGGGAAGAGGCTGCTGCGAAAGCCAATTCTGTTGGGGGTTTGCTTGATCTGCAACAAAATTTAGCTACTGTAGCTGGTACTTTTTAAAGTAGCCTAGAAAGGACCAGGACCTAAGGTTTCCAAAAGACCATTGCAATATAATAAGATGATCAGTGTTGTCCACTTTTCCTGTTATTGTTTTTATTGTTGTGGCTAATTTCTGTACATCCACGAGGGTCACGTTGCGTAAAACTAAAGGGGCAAGCACTGCTCTTTTTAATATCCTCTAAGAACACTCGATTTTTTCAGTTCAATTCTTTGATAAGTTAGGGAAGAAGTTTAGAAAGACTGTTTTGTATATGAGACTATATAAATACAGGCTATGCAAATCCCCTTTTTTTTCCTGTTTTATCTCTGACAATAGTTGTTAGCATATAGTAGCTTTTACTTAGCAGCAGAAACACCTAATATTGCAGTTGTTATACAAATATTTATGCACTGGCAGTTATTCACACTTTCAGTGGAAAATCTTAACAATTATGTTGCTTCTCATTTAGAATCTGATATATCAGATTCCCCTTTCAGTTTTGACCATTTGCTTTGCTATATTTTTGAAACTGCACATTTCTGAATTCGTAGAGCATTTGCTTTGCATTTCTAGCATTTACGTACTCTAAACAAATGCTTTCATTTTTGCACATGTTTTGTAATTTGCATGATTTTTCTGTTTAGGAGTACATTTCTGTAGACGTTTTTTTGATTTCACTCTAGAATGTGTTTTATTTTTCGGGCCACTGTATAGAAGACATTAAATGTGCATTATTCATAGACAAGTGCTGCTAAAGTGGCCTTGCTTTTTCCACAACATTAAGTGCCTCATGGCTCCAGGTGACTTTCTATGCCCTGCCTTTTTGTACTTTTCTATTTAAGGTCAAGTTAACTTTGTCATCAGACTACAATTCCTTTGTCATCCCTCTTTGTGTTCCCATAGCAACTCTTCAACTGCCAGGCCTTGAAGAAGCTGAGCATGCCAGATAACGACCTGTCCAACCTGCCCACCACCATCGCCAGCCTGGTGAACCTCAAAGAGCTAGACATCAGTAAAAACGGTATCCAGCCTAAACAACCCAGGTTTAAAATATTTCAGGCACCCAGAATGAAACCTTATAATTGCAATACTGTTACTTAACAATGAAGAAGAAGAAACAAAACCAGGCTGTCCAAACCTTTGTGAGACTAAACATCATGTATGACTCTTTGCCTCTCAAACAGGAATCCAGGAGTTTCCAGACAACATAAAATGCTGTAAAGGCCTGTCTGTGGTGGAAGCCAGTGTCAACCCCATCACCAAGTAAGACAAAATGTACACTATGCGCATTACTGCACAGCTGAACCTGTTACATATTACGTTGACCTCTGGTTTGATGGCTGTCAACCTTAATGTTTAAAAGTTAGGCTGAAAAATTGAAAAGTGTGCTAATTACTGTGAGCATGCAGCTCAGGATAACAACCTTGGAGAAAACGCTGACTGCATGATCATAAAAATAAACATCTCTAAGATGTTCAGATTGGCTCAGTTATATTTAGGAAGCAGTTTCTGTTGAAGAAAGGAAAGTGTGCTTCACGTTTGTTTGATTGCAGCATTTTTATCAACTGGTTAGAGTGAACCTGCACTCTGTTCAAGATGGATTGTTTAATGGCTTTGCCATATATTGAGCTGATTTTCACACTTTTACAGTACTCTTGCTTTTTATCTGATTTTACATATTCAGATTTATTTAGCGCTACAGAGGCTGAATATTTTATAATAATTGGCTGCATCCATAAACCCTATACAACCATGCCTTTGTATTCATGTCCTGTAGGCTCAGTAGTGGCCTGCAGTAGAAGATATAAGTATTCCAGTAGAGCGCTGGTGTTGTTTACCATTATACTTTGAGCATCAGGTGTTACGCTTGTAATTGCTGTTTTCCTATCCCCTGTGTTAATGCCATGAAGCAAAACTAGAGTCAGCCACACAGTATCCTGCAGACAGCAAGGCTTCTCATGCTCTGTGTGTGTGTGTGTGTGTGTGTGTGTGAGAGTGAGTGAGTGTGTACACGCAGCAGATGAGTCATCTGCAGGCTAACAGCAGTTAGCTGTTTCTGCAGGGGTTGTTATGGGAACTTTGTTCGTGTTTTATTCCACTGAGGCCGTTCAAGGACACACACCTTTTTTATCTTTCTTGTTTTGCAAAATTTCTTTCTTTCTTTCTTTTCCAGACTCCCAGATGGTTTTACGCAGCTCCTGAATCTGACCCAGCTCTTTTTAAACGATGCCTTCCTGGAGTATCTGCCTGCTAACTTTGGCAGGTAAACTGACTCACTTTGATGGATTGTGATTAAATACTTTGGTGAGCAGAGTCTTTATTTTGGGCCTCTTTTGTGGAAGAATCTTTATGAAAAAAAGGGCACATACAGGTTTATTAGCCTTCACAGTTTACTAGTGATTTTTTTCCCCAGTTAATCACTTATCCATCTTCACATAAACCCATTAGTATACATTTTAGCATTTTATGCAGGTAAGGGTACTCGCTGTTTGTTACAGCATATGAAAAGCTATATGTTGCAAGATGCATACCATTGGTCAGTGATCATGTGTAATGCTTCCAAATCCAATGTCAAAATGTGTTTAATACTGTTTTGTAAAAATTAAATGGGGCTTGTTTCTCTTATTTGGCCTGATGTGACTCCCGAGTCATTAGTTGTTGCAGTTGAGTGTAGAGTGTTAGTGCATTGAATTAAGTTTTGGTTTATGTGCCTTCTGGTTTTCAGACTCTCCAAACTACGGATCCTGGAGCTGAGGGAGAACCACCTGAAAACCATGCCAAAGTAAGACAAACTGCCATATGTGTGTGTGTGTGTGTGTGTGTGTGAGAGAGAGAGAGAGATTTGGTCTGATATTGATTCTGAGGTTTACACACTAATGTAGATTCCTGAGTGTGTCCTTGCCTTCCCAGATCCCCAGATAAAAACTATATTTATCCCTGCAGGTGTTCTTGAATACTGATGTAGCCTGTTACAACAGCAGTGTGTCAGTCATAACTGTTTTAAATGTTTCCTGTTTAATGTAATGCAGCTGAATTTATTCTCAACATCACCACAGAGGAGTGCTCCACTACAAACTGCACCCAAACTATACAGTAATTTCAGATTAACAGTGCTTTCAGTAACAGTGTATTGTGAAAACTGGTAATATTAATGCCAGTAACACTTCTGCTGCAATTACTATTTTTAGAGCATCATCAGTAATGGAATTTTGGGTCTGGTACTGGTTTTTAGGGAGCAAAAAAAAAAAATCTGATTTCATTATATCGACTGATATTCTGTATGTATGCAGTATGTTAGTGTTACAGTGAGAAGAGAAAACTATAAGCTCCAGCAGTCTATCCAAAAATAATAAATAAACACTTCTGTGAATATATGCGTGACTATAGTGCTATTCCTGCTCAGCTGTGTGACAGTGGTGTATGACAGTGGTCAGAGTACTGTAAACAACAGAGCCAGAGTTGCTATGCTGGACAAACTGTGTGGCGACGCCATTTCTAAAAGACTTTTTAATACGAAATATAAAAAAAAAAAAAAGCTTTTATACTTGCATATATGAGACAACATATCTGGTAGTACTGATACATATGATAATATCAGCCAGTCAATGTGTTGGAACAAGTACACAAGCAAAAAGGAACATCACCGTGTCCAAGAGTCTGTTTCTGCAGTTGTTGCTGCTGTTGTATCTTTGATATCGTTTTGTGTCCTGAAGCCAAAGTATAGCGGTCTAGCTATTATTTGACCCATTTGCACTACAAGCTAAAGTCATTGCACTACAGGGGTTTGATTGACTGCAAAACTTTCTCAGTTTGTCAAGGTTTCCACAGGATAAGGGTGCATTGTGCCCTGCAGTTATACAGTAACGATAATATTAGAATGTCCAAGTATTTAAAAGGTTATATGTGTGTTGTGAGGTCTTCAGTGTATAAAATGTCAAATTTATGTGCAGAATGCCAAAACTGTACTAAACATTACTAATCAGTGAATCCTCTCCTCTCAGGTCCATCCACAGACTGACACAGCTCGAAAGGCTGGATCTGGGTAGCAATGAATTTTCTGAAGTGGTGAGACCAGCTAATGCATGTTTTACAAATGAAATGAGTAACTGTGTACATGCAAAGGAGAAGCAGAAACATAAAAAGCTGAAATATACAGTGCTGGGCATGCTGTATGTTTAAGCTACCAAGGAATAAAGTAACACAACCAACAGCTTTATTTATAAATGAACTTCATACAAAATCTTAATGTAAACAAAAGAGTTTTGTTTGGTCGTGTTGGTAGTTCTTCAACATCTTCAAAGTTCACAGTTCTTTTAAGAATGAAGGTCAGGAAGGGAGGAGGAAGAAAAGATTGCACATGTACATAATAATTGGTAGTCTTCATATAAATGTGAAATCTAAATATATGTTTTATAGTGTGTGTTCAGTGAATGAGAATGTGGGCTTTTTCTTTTTGCATGTCAGCCGGAGGTATTGGAACAGATCCACAACCTGAAGGAGCTATGGCTGGATAATAACTCTCTGCAGACTATACCAGGGGTAACCAGACTTTGGGACAAAAAGTTTCACATGAGATAACAGTTGAGCATGTATATGCTGTTATACTCTGTTCTTTTCTCCCCACACAATAGTCAGTAGGGAAGCTTCGTCAGTTGCGGTACTTGGACTTGGCTAAGAATCGTATCGAGACATTGGACGCGGACGTTTCGGGCTGCGAGGCCTTGGAAGACCTGCTGCTATCCTCCAACATGCTGCAGCACCTCCCTGACTCTATAGGTATAAACATATGGGCGTGCAAACACACACTGTGAGTCATTCAGAAAAACAGTCAAGGTGTTACTTACCTACTTTCTGCCAGTTTTACCAAACTGGTCATTCTGTTGTGCTTTTGTAGAGACTAATTTAAGTACACAGTTGACAAGTAAAGCCAACACTTATTAGCTAGTTAGTATAAATATTGAAAACAGAGGGAAACAGCTAGCCTAGGTTTTCCAAACATAAAAAAGTAAAAGTAATAATAATAAATAATAAAAGTAAATAGAATCAGAATCAGAATCAGGCCAATCAAAAGAAATAGGCCAATTTCAGTTGAAGTATATACCAGTAGGCCAGTAACACATTTAAATTTTTTTTAATTCCGTGCATAGGCAGCACATTTTTACTCATTTAAAATGAGTAAATATTTAATTGTGATGTAACATGCAAAAACCAGGCAACATCCAACATTTTTATTTTTTACTTTTTTATGTTTCCTAAAATCTAAAAGCTTCTAGATTAACATGCAAAAAACAGATTTCGTTTATCTAGCTTTGTTTATTTTCTCTAATTTTTAACTTGAAGATGTCAACCTGTGTCTGTTCATTGAATTAATGTGGTTTAGTAGTAATATAAAAAGATAGTCACTTGTTATTTGTAAATGATTAAGCTTCTGATAAAAACCCTGCTAGATTTACAAGAAACCGTCAATGGCTATCCACACAGCGTTATCGCCACAGGCTAAAGACAGAAAAGTCACCAGCATCACTAAGGGGGCAGATTTTGCTGGCTGACTGGTAGGAACGCTTGAGGATCTCCTTAATCCCACAGTCACCATTCTATAATGGAAGCAGAGTCCGAGGATGAGGGGGATGACTCGCCTATCACTGGGGGTGAGATCACTGATGTACTTAAACAACTGGTCAGTGGCAGGGCCCCAGGGGCGGATGAGATTTGCCCTGATTTCCTTAAGGCCCTGGATGTTGTAGGGCTGTCTTGGCTGACATGTCTCTGCAACGTTGTGTGAAGGTCTGAGGCAGTGCCTCTGGATTGACAGACTGGGGTGGTGGTTCCCCTGTTTAAGAAGGGGGACTGGAGGGTGTGCTCATTCCTCAGACTCCCCGGGAAAGTCTATGTCAGGGTACTGGAGAGGAGAATCCGGTGAACCGCGAATTCAGGAGGAACAATGCAGTTTTCGTCCTGGTCACAGAACACTGGACCAGCTCTTCATCCTCTCGAAGATATTTGAGGGTGCGTGGGAGTTTGCCTAACCAGTCTACATGTGTTTTGTGGACTTGGAGAAGACATTCGACCACGTCCCTCGAGGTATCCTGTGGGAGGCTCTTTGGGAGTATGGGGTGTCTGGCCCGTTGTTACAGGCCATTCGGTCCCTGTACAACTGTAGCAAGAGCTTGGTCTGCATTTCCGGCAGTAAGTCGGACTCGTTTCCGTTGGGTGTTGGACTCTGCCAGGGCTGCCCTTTGTCACTGATTCTATTCATAGTTTTTATGGACAGAATATCTAGGCATAGCCAGGTGGTCACCACTTTGGTGGTCTCAGGATTTCATCTTTGCTTTTTGCACATGATGTGGTTCTGTTGGTTCATCAGGTGGTGACCTCCAGCTTGCACTTGGAGCAGTTTGTGGCGGGAATGAGAATCAGCACCTTCTGTATTATTGTAGGGTCTTTACCTTACAATATAAAGTGCCTTGAGGCAACTGGTGTTGTGATTTGGCGCTATATAAATAAAATAAAATTGAATTGAAGTCCGAGACCATGGTTCTCAGCCGGAAAAAGGTGGAGTGCCCACTCCGGGTCAGGGACGAGTTACTATCTCAGGTGGAGGAGTTTAAGATTCTCAGGATCTCGTTCACGAGTCAGGGGAAAGTGGAGCTTGAAATTGAAAGACTGGTTGGGGCGTACTGATCTGTTGTTGTAAAGAGAGAGCTTAGCATATAAGTGAAGATGGCGATTTACCAGTCAATCTACGTTCCTACCCTCACCTATGGTCACAAGCTCGGGTAGGGATCCAAAGAATAAGATTGCGGATACAAGTGGAGGATATGAGTTTCCTTCGAAGCATGGCTGGGCTCTCCCTTAGAGACAGGGTGAGGAGCTTGGTCATTCGAGAGGGACTCTGAGCTGCTGCTCTTCCACATTAAAAAGAGCCAGTTGAGGTGGTTCGGGCATCTGTCTAGGACGCCTCCTGGACGCCTCCTAGGTGAGGCCCCAG
>VUQS01027822.1:23280-34975 GCA_015108495.1 Heterochromis multidens | reverse complement strand
TAAAACTAGACTGGAAAAAAAAAAAAAAAAAAAAAAAAAAAGAAAAAAAAAAAAAAAAAAAAAAAAAAAAAAAAAAAATCACATGGGGCCATACGTGATTTTTTCCATATCACATGAATGCCACACCACAGTTTATTTTTACCACCACATTTATCATGCATTAGCCATAGCCACGTCTGCCAAATCAGCAGATGTGTTCAAATAACCCCTTTTCCCAGGACCGGACACGATGTGTTGCTACTCAAGTGGAAAAAAAGGCTGAGTTTTTCATTACAGGACTCATTTCAAGTCTTTAAAAGTAGGGCACAGTTGCAGGGCAACACTTGACATATGTGGAGCAATAACAATGACTCACTGATACTGTTGTTTTCTTAAGGGCCAAGAAAATACTGGCACTGGAAGAATGTGCAGACAGACATGTAATGAACAAGTAGAGTGTAAGTAAAGAAAAAAAAAAAAGAATCATAAGAAGGGTCATCCTACCAGTGACAACATGTGGGTCGATGTCAAACGTGTCATTGACGGGGTCGATGGTGCCCCTCCTAAAGTACCTCTGGCAGAGGGAAAGCGCACTTTCATTAACGCCGACGCCGAGCACATATGCATACTGTCCCAGAGAGATCTGAGGTAGAGCCAAGTACTGAAGAGGAAAAGAGAAGCCAAGAGATGGAATTAAGCTTGAGAAAACATCTATCTTCTTTATGGGGTGGAAAACCTTTCACGTTCAGAAAGTAACAATGAAGCTCCAACGAAAAAGAATGCGGTTCAGTCAGAATGGCATCACAACAGCAGCGTCTCTTTCCAGAAATATGTCTCTGTTACAGGAAGTGGGAATCACCAGACACCCCAAGATTCTATATTTTCACAATACTTCATTCACGATAGGATATTATTGTAATTTTTAACATTTTGTGATCTGCTTTATATGCAATAACATATCATGTGAATTCTTACGTTTTTTCAACTGCAAATTATGTCCTCAAAGTTAAACTTTTGTCAATATCCGTTTTATCCAATAAGATAAAGTTATCTCACTTCAGTTATTATTTTGCTGCAAAATGAGATTGCCAAGCATACCAACACTGTCACTAAAACATGCCATAAATGTTGCCATAAGACGAAGTCTGCAATCAGTCTGATATCAGTCTGCAATTAAATGGAGTCAAGTTGGCAATTACATGCAATATGTTTCTGATAATACAGCAATTATCTGTGATAAATTGTTGAAAACCACATATCTGTTGCTGTCTACATAGACAGAAATTCACATTTAACTATTACATCTGTTACTGTTCATAATCTACAGCAGCACCCCCTTCCATCTAACTACTAAATCCACTTCTTCATCTTCCATCAAAATTTCTGTTTCATGAGCAAATGCAGTGTTTCTGTGCTAATTCACATACTAAATTCTAAACTAAGATAATAAACAATGTAAACAATGTAACTGCTAAAGATAATAGTTCTGTTAGCATTACAGCAGCCCTGTTTGAACCATCATCTAATGTAAAATAAAATTACACTTTTGAGCACCTTAAACAAAATTCTGGTCACACTGACAAATCAAGATGTCTCAAAATTTCTCTGCATGGTTGGATACTAAATATGGTTATTAGCAGGCTACCTGCTCTATGGCAAAGTGGATGTGGCTGTACATCTCCATCTGCGTGTGGACAGCATGGGGAGCGCTGTCCTTATAACCCTTCAGGAAAAGGTGTTTGAATGCCGCCGTGTTCTCCTCTTGAAATGTCACAACCATCTGGTTGCTCAGTCCAAACATCACCAACTAAGAGACAGAGCCAGAGAGCAGAGGCACAGAACAAATGAGCTTAAACATTTGGGCAAATGCAGAGAAGCAGTTGCAGCACAGTTAGAATAAAACACAGGTATTTGCATTCTGAGACTGTATAGTACTCATGTTAAAGCAAAGGGCTGTATCCACCTGCACAGTCACAATGATGATTTTGAGCAGCTGCAGGCCCAGTTTGAAAGGCTTGCGCCCCTTTGCATGATACTTGTCACAAGGGCTCATGAAGAAGTACTTGAGTTTCCTCCTCAGGGCCTCCTCCTCTCCTTCGTCCTGCTGGAGAAGCTCAGAACCCACCAGGCCAGGAGGGCGGGAGCTGCCACCTCCAAGAAGATCCTTGGACCCATAGCTGGATATGGAGGAGAGCAGCCTGTCCTTCTCTGGGAAGAAAAGGAGTCATTTTGGAGAGGAGCTCAGCAGGATTATGAATTGCATTTGCATAAATCTGGGTCACTAACAAGTGACAGTATTCATTAACCCTTGCATCCTGGGAAAGCAGTTAGTGTCTTTAATTCTGTTACTTTGCAATGTTAGCAGGTATCCATGTCTGTATGTGATGCACCTGTACAGTTTAGTCTAACCAAGCCTGCCAACGTTGGCGGATAACTTAACACTCCACCTTCTTGTGCAACAATGGTCACTTCTGGCTCCAAAACACCCCAACATGGCGGTGTCCAAAATGCCTTTGTTTTCATTTTCATGATTACAGCTCATAGTTCATGAAAATCAAAAATCCAGTATCTCAATGATTAGAATATTGCATAAGATCAGCCAAAAAAAGTATTTACAACAGAGAAATGTCCAACTTCTGAAAAGTAGGTTCATTTATGCACTGAACACTTGTTTGGGACTCCTTGATGAGGTGTTTCTCCTCTTAACAGTACCTCACAGATTCTCTGTGGGGTTCAGGTCAGGCGAGTTGGTTGGCCAATCAAGCACAGTCCAAAAAACATTTGGTAGTAGTTTTGGCCCTGTGGGCAGACAGCATCTCCATAAAGCTTGTCAGCAGATGGAAGCATGAAGTGCTCTAAAATCTCCTGGCAAAAACACAGTGTACCAACCACTACCCACTCCAGCAGATGACACAGCACCCCAAATCACCACAGACTGTGGAAATGTCACACTGGACTTCAAACATCTTGGGCTCTGTGGTCTCTCCAGTCTTTGTCCAGATGCTAGGAGCTTGATTTCTAAATGAAATGCAAAATTTATTTTCATCTGAAAAGATGACTTTGGACCACTAAGCAACAGCCCAGTTCTTTCTCTCCTCAGCCCAGGTAAGCCCTTCTGACGTTGTCTCTGGTTCAGGAGTGGTTTGAGATCAGGAATGTGACAGTTGTAGGCACTTTCCTGAAGATGCTGTGTGGTGGCTCTTGATGCACTGACAACAGCCACTGTCCATTACTTGCTAAACTCTCCCAAGTTCTTGAATTAACTTTTCTTGACAATCTTCTGCAGGTTGCATTTGCCCCCTGTTGTTTGTGGACCTTTTCTCTTCTAGTCAACATTCCATTAACATGCACTCTGTGAACAGCAAGAGCTTTCAGCAATAGCCTCCACTGACCCCCTCCTGGTGGGGGTCGATGATCCTATCAAGTCAGCAGTCTTCCCCTGATTGCAACTGCATGTTCTGAACTAGACTGAGAGACACACAGTATTTATACTGTTTGAATAGTAATTTACTCAAACTTGAAAATAATATATAAAATAATTTGAGATAGCCTACTGGATTTCTTATTAGTATTCTGATAATTCCTCGACTGTGTAAATCATTATATGTGTATGTCATTAAAGCAAACATGGCTGGACTAAACAGGACATTTGATGACGTCACCTTGGGGTCGCTAACTGTGATAAGTTTATGGACAGCCGGTTATAGATTTCAAAGCTGAACGCTGTTCGCCTTTATTTTCAGACTGTGGGAAGCTCCCAATCTGAGGCTGAGCAGCACTTCTAATTAAAGAAAAGAAAAATCTTAAATGTCTAAAATCGCCGGAATGACCCTTTGAGCTGTGAATCACCTGTGAATCACCTGTGAATCAATAAATGGAGCGGCTGCGCAGCGGAGAAAACGTTGACGTTTCTTTTTTTTTTTTTTTTTTTTTTTTTTTTTTTTTTTTTTTCTTTAGCTTTGAAACTTTTGACATCAACAGCTTTGAACAGTTTTGCATCAACTACGCAAACGAAAAGCTTCAACAGCAGTTTAACCTGGTAAGCAATGCAATCTTCCACATTCTCTGCTAAACACCAACACACTTCTTTATCAGCTTAGAGGGTGATTCTTTTGGGGTCTTTTACTTTTAGCATGTGTTCAAGCTGGAGCAAGAGGAGTACATGAAAGAGGACATCCCATGGACGCTGATAGATTTCTATGACAATCAACCTGTCATCGATCTGATTGAAGCAAAGATGGGGATCCTTGACTTGCTCGATGAAGAATGTTTAGTAAGATTTGATCAATACGATTTTTCAGTCATAAATTGCATTTTCACTTGACTGTCAGCTTCCTTTGCTTATGTCTTTCTGCTTCACAGTTCCCTCAAGGCACCGATCAGAGCTGGTTGCAAAAGCTGTATAACTACCTACATGCCAGTCCTCTGTTTGAGAAGCCCAGGTTATCAAATGAGGCCTTTGTGATTCAGCACTTTGCAGACAAGGTGGAGTCTAATCACTTGGCATCTGCACAAAATAGCATTAAAAATTTCCTGCTATTATAAACTCTATAAACTGTTTTGGGATACTTATTTCCTCAGGTGGAATATCAGTGCAGAGGTTTTCTTGAGAAGAACAGAGATGCTCTCTATGAAGAACTAGTGGACATGATGAGGGCCAGTAAGGTAATCAAAGGCCTTACTTTATGTTTGCTTTCAAATTTTGCCATTACAAAGACAAATTAAAGTCTATGTGGTTTGAATGCTATTCCATGCAGCAATGTTTTTCCTCATCTTAATGCATTTCTTCTGCTTGCCAACATTATCAGTTACCTTTTTTAGCCAACTTTTTCCAAGAGGAGGAGCAAAATACTGTGATCAGTAAGAGTGTGAAAGTGAAGCCCGCCAGGCCTTCAGTGAAACCAGCCAATAAACACCTGAGAACCTCAGTGGGAGATAAGGTGAAAATGTTTACTCTTTTTCTCTGCTTGCTGTAGGCTGAAGTCAAATTCTCACTAAAGTTTACATATTGTTTTCTATTCAACAGGCTGAAATTGAGTTTGTATTTTTGTCCTTTCTTTTAAACTTTGTTGGTGAATGTAGTTTCGCAGCTCCCTCTCCTTACTGATGGAAACACTGAATGTGACCACCCCTCATTATGTTCGCTGCATTAAGCCTAACGATGAAAAGCTCCCATTTGAGTGAGTACTAGTGAGTCTTTAATTCTAATGCTTCACTCGTGGTTCACCGAAGTGTTTGCTCATGTTTATGTCTTTGGTGTTTGCTCATGTTTCAAGATATGACTCCAGGAGGGTTGTGCAGCAGCTGCGAGCCTGTGGAGTCCTTGAAACTATTCGTATCAGTGCACAGAGCTACCCGTCCAGGTGACTTTTTTTATATATATATATATATATATATATATATATATATATATATATATATATATATATATATGTGTGTGTGCATGGAGCATAATTATCCAGCTTACAGTATTTTCAACTCCGTATGCTCATGGTGTATTGGCTAATATGGTTTTTGTTTTCAGGTGGACATACATTGAGTTTTACAGCAGATACAGTATCCTAATGTCACATGTGGAGGCAGACCTCAATGACAAGAAACAAACCTGCAAGAATGTGCTGCAGAGGTTGGTTCAGGTATGTTGTATCTTATGGTAACTCCTAATATGAGTATCATTATGTAATGCACATCTGTGCATCATTCTGGCCTCATGGCTTGATCTCCAGGACTCCAACCAATACAAGTTTGGACGGACAAAGATCTTCTTCAGAGCTGGTCAGGTAGCTTATCTTGAGAAGCTGCGTCTGGACCGACTTCGAGGAGCCTGTGTTACCATCCAGAAACATGTTCGTGGATGGAGCCAGAGGAGAAAGTACCTGGTCATGAGAAAGGCTGCCATCATTATCCAGCAATACATCCTTGGAAAGAGAACAATCCGGTTAGAGCCATTCACTTTTGTTGACCTGCATCCTCTAAAATTAACATTGTAAAATGAATGCATACTTATTTTGTTTGTAAACCTACAGAAAAACAGTGAGTGCTTCAACACTGAAACAGGGCTGGGCAGCACTGGTGATACAGAGACACTGGAGAGGCTACTGCCTGAGGCAGATCTACCAGGTAGTGCGTCTGGCCACCATCACCATCCAGGCCTTCACACGAGGTTGGATAGCCCGTAAACAATACAAGAAGGTTTGTAACTGAAGGTTTATAAATCATTTTCATCACTATAATATAATACTGTTGAAAAAAATAAATGTAACCTACTGATTTATGTAAACCTCACAGATGATGGAAGAGCACAAAGTGCTGGTTATCCAGAAGTATGCCAGAGCATGGCTGGCACGACGGCGATTTCAGACCATGCGTCGGCTGGTGCTTAATGTCCAGCTCTCCTACAGGGTGCAGCAGCTCAGAAAGAAGATTGAAGAGCAGGTAACAGTGCTTCCAGAGTCATTTTAGCTGTGGATTTTTTGTAGATGATGTAATTTAATGTGTACCCTGACAGAACAAAGAGAACCGTGGATTGATGGAAAGACTGACAAGCCTGGCAAACTCCCACTCTCAAACTATGGACAGACTTCAGGGTCTGGAGGCACAGCTGGAAAAATCAACCCACCAGAAGGCTTCTTTAGAGGAACGAGAGAGGAAAGCCAAAGAAGATGCTAGTTCGGTTAGTCTTCAAGTTGATGCCTAAAGGCTGTTTGTGCCTTTGCAGCTTTTTTGTTTGCAGAGGAAGCACTCTGTTTGAGATCCTTTAAGAAAACCTGTTTTTCTTGCCTAGACAATTGCACAGCTTCAAAAGGAGGTAGAAGCACTAAACCTTGAGAAGCAGAACTTGGAGAAAACATTTGAAGCTTCTACCAAAGATGCCAAAGGTAATGAGAGTCAAGATTTCTATATAATCACCACATTGACTGTATTTGTACCATATTTGTGACCAGTCTCACAATCTTTCAGAGAGCTTTGATCAAGTAAAGAGGACACTTCTGGAAGAGAAAGAAAATGAAGCAAGGCTTAGAAAGTAAGTATTTAAAAAGTGAAATCTATCATCTACAGCAGGGGAGTCCAACTCTTTTTAGTTCATGTGCAACATGCAGCCCAGTTTGATCTCAAGTGGGCCGGACCAGTAAAACAATTTGTCTAATAACTTATATATTAAGAAAAACTCTAAATTTGTACAAATGTAATGAAAATATTCATTTTTTCACATTTCTTAAGCCATCCATTTACAAAACAATGATGAACAGCTTGAGGTGTCTTAAGAAACAGATGCAAAAATAATTTTTTTTAATGTCATTATATGTGCATTACAAATGACAGATTACACAGCAGTGCAGTACAGTAATTAAGGACATCACTGCAATTTTCATGCTTTGCAAAACCATCCAATTGCATCCACTGGAACCTCCGGTGGGCTAATTTTTTCCAGCGTCTTTGGTTTAATGAGATTTTTCTTCTCTGAAGGATTGCAGAAAACAACATTGAAATTCAGAGACAGGACCACGAGAATGAGGTGGCAACTCTGAAAGAGGAAATAAAGAGATTAAAGGAAGAAAGAGTCAGTCTGCAGAGAAAGCTAGAGGAGGGGGTGCAGGCAAACTCTGACCTGCAGGAACAGGTTATCCAGCTCACCAAGCACGTCAAGCTCATTCCAGAGCTACGCAGAGATCTGAACAACCTGCAAAATCAGAGAAATAACGTGGAGAGAAAGATGAAGCAACAGTCGGAACAAGCAAGAAGTACAGTTTTAATTTTACATGAAAATGATCTCTTTTACGTAAATAAAGAGTAATTTGTTAAGTCCTGAATTTTTCTGCAGCTAAAATGAGCGAGATCGCAAGGCAACTTCTTGGAGGTGTTGTTGAAGAGGAAGTTCTTTTAGGGTAATCCAACTATTGTGAGTTCTTCCTTTTCTCACTGCATCTCTTTTAAGGATTTAAACTTACATGTTGTTTCTCCAAAGGCTGACTTCAGATGACTCCGAGAAGATTTATGAAGTTGAAGATTTGCTGTCAGCCTTTGAAGGGCTACAGAAAGCCATCAGGTCCACATTTTTCAGCCATAGCAAACCAATCACTTAATAACAGAAGCACGTAGCTTTCTTCCTGGGTGTGTATGCTTGAACTTGTTAAACTTCTCACGTTTGTTGGCAGGATTCTGGAAAACCACCAGAGGGAACAGAAGGAAAGCTATGAAACTCAAGTAGAGGGCTTGAAATTGAAAGTGGATCACCTTCAGAATGAGAACAGCAAGCTGCAAAATCTGTTCCAGGAGAAAAGCAATATCAATGAAAATATTTGCCAAGAAGTGTCCAGGCTCAGCAGTGAAAACTCAGTATGTCATTGCATGTTTTTTCCACATGTCATGGCTTAGATAGATGAGCTGCAGAACATAACCGTGATCTCTGCTTTAGGTGATACCGGAGCTGAAACTGCAGGTTTCAGAGCTGCAGAGACAAAAGAAAGAGCTTGATGGGCTTGTAGAGGAGCAGAATAGAGAGTTAACAGGTACACCTGCAAATTTTTTGTTCAGCTATCTCACTATGAAGCAGATTACTGTTTAATTTGTTATTTTGTTTTTGTTTGTCATTCAAAAGAAATAAACAAAGAGATCGCTTATGAGCTTCAAAAGAAGATTACAGAAGAGAGCTCACAACGGAGGTAAATTGCTCCACTGTAGTGAAGTCTGTTTCTTGATTGAAGGAGTAGTGGTCATTTCTGAATCATCCTGATTTATGATGTTTTTTAGGCACTTTGAGGAGAAAGCTGAAGAGCTGGAGGAGGCGAAGAGAGAGCTTCAAGGCAGAGTAGAGGAGCTGGAAGAGGAGAATGATCACTTGAAAAGACAGCAGCTGATGGAGAATGAGGTCAAAAGGAAACTCAGAGAGGAGACTTCACGGTTAACTGCTGAGAACATGGTGCGTGAGTGTATGAAGGGTAGAGGGTTACAGTGAGAGTAAACCAATAACTAATTCCACTTTTATTTCAGGACTTTGAAGAGCTGCTCGACCAGAAAGACAGATTAATAAAGAAACTTCAGAATCAAATTAAGAGCCTCGAAACGTCACAGAAAGGTAGTGTTGCAGCTCCCATGGCACATGCAAACAAATAAACAAATAAATCACTGTTATTTCTACTTTTTCATCACATTTATTGTTTCTGACACAGCAAGGCAAAAAACTGCATCCACCATTCCTAAAGATTACCTTGGCATGTTGGAGTACAAGAGAGAGGATGAACCCAGGCTCATTCAGAACATCATTCTGGGTATTCTTCCCCTGCACTGTCTACAATATGGCCAAATTAATTTTTAATTTATCTGCCTTTTCCTTAATAGTCATATAAGCTATGTCAACTGTGGATGTGAGCAGGAGTAAGCATAATAAAATTTGGATGAATGAATAGATAAACAGTGACAAATGTCTCAATTTTCTCGCAGATCTGAAGCTCAAAGGCGTGGCGATCAACATGATCCCGACCCTCCCAGCTTACATTCTCTTCATGTGCGTCCGCCATGCTGACTACCTGAACGATGAAGCGAAACTCAAGTCTCTTATGAATGCAATCATAGGTGGTGTCAAGAAGGTCATCATGGTAAGGTTAACTGTTTTTTTAACCCTTATTTAAACAGGAATTAAAACTCTTGAGATCAAGGTTCTCATTTCCAAGTGTGCACTGGGTCCAGATAGGCAGGGTTAACCCAGCATGCTTTTCAAGGGTGGAAACTGAAGCTCTAGAGATAGCAGTTCCTCACTGAGCCTCCGTGCTGCCAATTATTGGTCTATTAGAAATTATTTCTAATTCTGGACTTTCTGTTTCTGCTGTTTTGAATGAAGTATAAATGTAATATCTAAGACTATGTAGCAATGTACTTTGAGGTGTTGTTTATCTAATAATGCAAATGATATTTTTCTGTTTTAGAGTCACCACAAAGATTTCGAGTTCTTGTCCTTTTGGCTCTCAAACACATACCAGTTCCTCAACTGTCTGAAGCAGTACAGCGGGGAGGAAGTACAAATTTACCTTTTTTTTTTTTACCAGTGGTTACACTTTCATTTCTATCTGTTGATGTCATATACCATAGCATGTATATTTTGACATGCTCTTGTTTTGCATCCTGCTCACAAAAGGAATTCCTGAAGCAAAGTACACCTCGCCAGAAAAAAAACTGCTTGCAGAATTTCGATTTGTCCGAACACAGACAGATTCTCAGCGACCTGGCCATCCACATCTATCATCGGTTTATCTCAGTCATGGAAAAGACTCTCACTCCAACTATTGGTATTTTTTTAAAAACTTGGTATTTTGCAAAAACCATCATTATCACTTTTGGGAGCAAACCTGAAACATACTTCTACACTTTCTTAGTACCTGGCATGTTGGAGCACGAGAGTCTACAGGGGATTTCCAGCATGAAGCCGACGGGCTTCAGGAAGCGTTCCAGCAGCATTTACGAGGACTCAGAGACCTACACCATCTCCTCCATTCTGCAGCATCTAACTGTCTTCCACTCCACCATGAGCCACAATGGTCTGGACCAGGGCCTCATCAAACAAGTTATCAAACAGCTGTTCTTCCTTGTGGGTGCGACCACTCTCAACAACATCATGCTCCGCAAAGACATGTGCTCCTGCAGGAAAGGGATGCAGATCAGGTCTGTGTTCACTTTTGTGATATTTGAACAAAACTCAGAGAGTTTAGTTTAACAGCTGCTCTGTCTTTTCAGATGTAACATTAGTTACCTAGAAGAGTGGCTAAAAGAGAAGGAACTTCAAAGCTCAAATGCTATTGATACTTTGAGGCCACTGGCGCAAGCTGCGTGGTTACTGCAAGTCAACAAATCCACTGATGATGACGCCAAGGAGATCATTGAGAAATGCTCTGAACTCAGCCCTGTTCAGGTGCATATAATAGCGTATAATAGTTTGTGTGCGTGTGTGTGTGTGTCTCACACTAAACTCAAACCTAACATTTAAATTTGTAGATTGTCAAGATTTTGAACTCATACACACCCATTGATGATTTTGAAAAAAGGGTGACGTCATCTTTTGTCCGAAAAGTTCAGGTGAGTCCCGCTGTTCATTTTCAGATATAAAAACCACTCATAAATAAAAATACAGTGTACCGTGCACTTCACCAAACTGTCAATCTGTTTCTCATTTCAGTCTTTACTCCAAGATCATGATGGCTCCACGCAGCTGATGCTGGACACAGATTATCGTTTCCAGGTCACATTTCCTTTTTGCCCATCCTCACAGGCTCTGGAGCTGCTGCAGGTCCCAAGCAGCCTTCATCTCAACTTCCTAAACAGGATCTGACATGCCGATCCCTTGACCTTTTTACTCCTTATGACTGAGTCATAGTCTGTTTGTTTAAGGCTGCACCAGATTGTAGATATAAATATTTAAGCACTTTCATTAAAGCCTGTACAGCACATTTTTAAAATGAAGAACAAGTGAATAACACTGCAAAGTTTTGACTGAACACACCATAACAATCACGTTATTCTTATATACTGTATATATGTGTATGTGTGTATTTAAGTTGCAATAATATGCTAACAAACTAATTAATAAAGGCCTTGTCTTGGATTAAAGCTATATTAATGCATTCAGATTTTTAAAACCTATTTTACACTATTATATACTCCGGTTAAAATAAGAGTTAATTAAATGTTACTGTGTATTTTTTTTTTTTTTTACCTGTATGATGCT
>VUQS01027822.1:0-16591 GCA_015108495.1 Heterochromis multidens | reverse complement strand
GGTTTAGGTTTGAATCAGTATGAGATACTGGCATCTTTGTCTCTCGAGTCACCATGTAACCAGCCTGAATGCATTTTACATGCATTGTTTTATATCCTGAAGTCAATTCAAGTGATCGTGGAAAAGTATCCAGTAGTCAAAGTCTCTAACCGTACAGTACCATCTGTATTACTCACTGATGCCAGTATCTCCTAATGTTTCAAAGTGGATTAGGGGTGAGGTCATTATTGCTCATGAAATCAAGCTTTCAAGTAAATAGAGACTCTTAGGATAATTCAGAAAAACTGAGCAGATTTTATTTATTTATTTATTTTTTGGCAAGCGAATGCATTATGCTTCTGCAGCTTTGCATAATTTACAGTTCAAAATATTCCTTGTTCCTGTCTATACTTGGCCTTGGTGCAGCCCCTGAGTTCATCTACTGTCTGAAACATACCACTTTACCTACTCTTCCTTTAAGCCAACTCATATGTTGCCAAAAGAGATTCACTCTAAAATCATACAGATCCAAGAGTAGAGAGCAGAGATTATGTGCACATATGCTGACTTCATTATTTGGAACTTTGGCCATGTTTGATGAGTATCCACCCTAATGAAAAGTATAATGGGTCCACCTTAAGGAGCCAAACATCACAGAAGGTATCGTTAAGGTCAACAGCTTTATGACAGAATTCAAATTATTCTAATTTTTAGTATGAATACTCTATAGGAGCAATTGTTTAACCTTTGTACCAAAGACAACAGAGTTTGACATATTTACAGTTAAATGCATCTCACAGTGTAAGGAAAATTATGCCTATGTTTCTTTGATTCACTGGGTGACTGTAAACTTCTCTCACTATCTTCAAATAAGAATGTCTCTGTCAGGTCCTGATATGGGTTCAAGTTGGATTAAAGTGTCAACTATTATTAACTGAGCATGATAAATGACAGCAAACAGCCACCAATGTATTTTATCTTATTGTCCTTAACTCTGCTTCTCCTTCTGCAGGAGGAAGAGAAACTTATTCAGCGTGAGCTATTGTCTATCAAAGAACAAGTGTCCTCCCCCAACACCACCATGGTACTGCTCTCCTGGTTTTTCTCTGTGGTCTTGCGCAAGAAACAGCATTATTTAATAAAAATCCATCGAGGCATGAAGTTACTGATGTTTTTTTACTTCTTCATTTTGTCATAATCTGTTTCAGAGGCAGATGAAGGAGCTCATGGTGCGAACGGTCTACTGTGAAATGTTGGGCTATGAGGCTTCGTTCAGCTACATTCATGCCATTAAACTGGCTCAGCAAGGCACTGTTCTGGAAAAGAGAGTCGGTATGTTTTCTAAATACCTCATTCCTCACTGCCTAATGTGTCAGCGCCAATTTGTTCTCATGATCTACACAAGGTCAGGAGGAGCAGCTGATGATTAGGGAGGTTGCATAAACCTGTCTGGACATGGAACCTCTCAAGAAAGGGGAGAGATGGAGTGACTGCTAAGCTTAAATTATTGCAAGGAACAATGAAAGCTCAGCACTTTGTGGAAATTTTGATGTGTCTAGTTTCATAACTCATTTGTGATTACTTGGAAAAAGAGAAGGGTGTTGATGAGATGAGAGTGTCAACTGAACAGAATGTGCTGTCAGGAGGTGGGCTCCAGCTGGTTGTTAAAACTGCTGATCTGGCTCTAAATCCTTGCACAATGACTATGCAAAGGCAAACAGAAAAACACGTAAAAGAAGACCAGGAAGGAATTAAAAAACCACCACTGCACTTGCTCCCATCAATCATTTTACATTTTTGTTCCACTGAGAGACCTCATCTTCCCTTACTCCCTCCTTCTGCTTTAATTTAATGATTAATGCCATAATCTTTAAGAATTTAACAATTACGATTTATACAAAAAAAAAAGACAAAAGGTGGAACTTTAAAAGCTTCAAAGTGTTGTCTTGCAGAATAAATATTTATTTACATTATCAGTGTTATATATGAAACAGCTGCCCTACACTGAGTCACAAATATGTTTATTTATGATTTTCAGGTTACCTCGCTGTTTCCTTATTTCTGAATGAAAGTCATGAGCTTCTGCTGCTCCTAGTAAACACTGTGTTAAAGGTGGGCATTGACTTTTACAGCATTAGTCATATGATGTCCAAAAGGGAATTTAGGATGTTGATTGTCGTGTTTTGTGTTGACAGGATCTTCAGAGTACAAATCTTATTGAAGTGTGTATGGCTCTAACTGTTGTCAGCCAAATGTTCCCCAAAGATATGATTCCTGCAATCCTTCCTCTGGTGGAAGAAAAACTAAATCACCCAAAGTAAGTAATGGTACTTATTGTCTGTATGCATTGTTGAATATTTTTTTATGTTGAATATTAATACTGATAAGTTTTTGTTGGGACAAACCTGTAGAGAAATCATTCGAAGAAAAGCAGTCCTGGCACTGTACAAATTCTACCTAATAGCACCAAATCAAGTTCAGCACATCCACAACAAGTTTCGCAAAGCTCTCTGTGATAAAGATCCTGGTGTGATGACAGCCTCACTGCACATCTACTTACAGATGATCCAGGTAGTTACTTGTTTCATTATAAATTGTGGTGTTTTAGTGAAATTTACTTATGTGACATATTTTTTCCATTAATGCAGGAGAACCCAGAAGGTTACAAGGACCTGACAGCAAGTTTTGTTACCATATTGAAGCAGGTGGTGGGAGGAAAGCTGCCCATGGATTTTAATTATCACAGTGTTCCCGCTCCATGGCTTCAAATCCAGCTGCTCAGAATACTCTCCTTACTTGGGAAAAATGACCAGAGGTAGATATTATTTGTCCTGTCTTCACATCTCAGTGATATCACCTGATTTTCTGGTGATTTTGTGCATCTTCTCTTTCTTCACAGTACAAGTGAGGTCATGTATGAAGTCCTTGATGAGTCTTTGCGAAGAGCAGAGATGAACCATAACGTCACCTATGGTATGCAGTGTTTCTAATAAATATATTTGTTTGCAGCCATTTAAGCTTTTCTTTCAGCTACTTATATGTATTTCTCTTTATTTCCAGCTATTTTATATGAGTGTGTGAAGTGTATTTACACGATTCATCCTAAGTCTGACCTTTTGGAAAAAGCTGCAAAGTGCATTGGCAACTTTGTTTTGTCCCCCAAGATAAATCTAAAATATCTAGGTAAGAGACAAAGAAAACACGGCTGTACATAAATAATGTCTCAATTGAAAATTTAATATAAATTCTATGTCTCTATGATACTGTAGGCCTGAAGGCCCTCACCTATGTGGTCCAGCAGGATCCTAAACTGGCTTTGCAGCATCAGATGACCATCATAGAGTGTCTCGATCACCCTGACCTCATTATTAAGCGTGAGGTGAGGCGCATGGTGTTGTAATCTGAACTTGTGATGTTGCAGGGTTGCAGGTTTTCAGCATTATGAGGCTTCTTTTGCTTTCTTGTAGACGTTGGAGTTGCTCTTTCGGATCACTAATGCCCAGAATGTTACAGTCATTGTCGAGAAGATGCTGGAGTTTCTGCGCGTCAGTGAAGATGATCACACTACCATTGACCTGGTGGGGAAGGTGGCAGAACTTGCAGAAAAATATCCTTCAAAGTGTAGTAGTCTTAAATGTACATTCATATAACTCCTGTGGCCCTCTGCAGCTGTGAAACACTGAGACAAATAAGTCACAGCCATAGAATTGTGTTTATATTCGTACTGAAAATAACGCTTTACAGACTAGAAAGTTGCTGAGTCGAAACAGACTGTGAGTACAGGTTCTCTGGAATGCTACTCAAATTTATTCCCTCATTTGATATTGACTGGGCCGATATCTTGGCCGATATTAGCTATTTGCCGACATTATAAAATCAAAATTAAAAAATGTAAAAAAGAGCTGAGAGAAACACTCTTCAGCCGTGAGTGTTTCATATGATGTTTCATAGTTTGTCCATCCAGGGCATTCTGCAACTTCCCTATTGGCAACACGTTTGGACCACCACAAACACAACAATCAGATGATTTGAGCAAAGTCGGGCAGAGCGTAAGCAAATAATCAAGAACTTGTAACAATAAAACAAGTTTATTTTTAAACTGCAATATCTTAATAAGGACCAAAAAATAACTACGCATAACAAATATTAGGGAACCCTATTTATATTTTGCATGTCTGAAAGAAACAGAAATATTGGCTCATATGTTGTATTTTTAAATCGCCAGATATCGATATTAGTCTTAAAAATCCTATTGGTCAGGCTGTAGTTTTACTGATGGATTTGGAGACAACTTTTTAACATGTTGGTCCAAAATCTGTCATAGGTGATAAACTGGGTTGAGATCTGGGGACTGCAAAAGTTATAGGAACTGATTCACATAGTTTTCATACTCATAAAACCAGACAGTGACCCCTCATCCCTTCTAGATGAGGGGATTCATCATCCTGGAATAGACCAGTCCCATCAGGGAAAAAATGTTTCATCACATGATAAAGGTCATCATTCATAACAACCTCCTTATATCTTAGGAGACAACTTCACCCGAGCCACAATAACAGGACTTCTAGACCCCCTCAGTGCAGAGGTCAGGGATTCAGGTTTTTCCTTTAATTTGTCCCATCTGTTCTTTTTTTTTTTAATCTTTGCTGTACCTTTCTGCTGGGCTTAAAGATCAACGTGCAGGTTGGTGACCTCGCTAAATAAATATGTGGGAAAATTAAGTAATATCTACAGGTTAGTGAAGTCCTGTTGCTTGACCAGCACCTGGACATGAAAGCGAGACGTGTTCCTCTTCTTGTTAGAAAAACTGGTGGTTTCCTTCAGTGGTCGATTTTGTATAGCCAGCACTCACACAATAATTCAGCATGATGAAACTACACAGAAAATTTTGAAAAAGGCTGGTTTAAATTCATACTTATTCATCTTTTAGTCTTTATGCCTCACAAAATATATAAAATCATGCATTAACTTTTCAAACATTAATTTCCTAGAAATATAATGAATTTAGAGAAAACATTAACGTGCAAGTTGCTCTTTATAGGAAATCCTTGGTACTTCTCTGAGCAAATATTGAGCAAAAACATCACATAACTGGCAATAGGGAAACAGCAATGTAATCCCACAAGGCGAATGCAGGCTTATGTGACGGAACATAAACAGAAATTAGTGCAACATTTCTAAAGATAATCTCATTTAAGGCTGTATACTTGTAAGTTAGTACCAGTCCACAGCGGTTTTAAGCCCTTTGATAGATTGGCAGCCTGTCTCGGGTGCACCCTACCTCTTGCCCAAAATGAGCTGGGTTAAGCTCCAGTACCCACTCAATGCTAAATTGAATGAGGGGTTGAGCAAATGGTTGAGTTTACATTAAAAGTACAGTATTTAAATTAGTTATTTGTTTAAAAACAGTATTCCAGTATTTGAAGATCCTGCTGTATTTTTTAATACCTTGTATGTTTAAGTTATTGTATTTTCCTATAAACCACTATACATATGCACCAGACAACGAGTGGTTCATAGAGACGATGAACACAGTGTTTTCACTTGGTGGAGACATGATGCAGCCTGACATCCCTAACAGTTTTCTCAAACTGCTGTCTGAGGGTGAGATAACCACACATTCAAATGATTCTGCTGTGATCTTCTAGTTCACTAATGGGATACTGATTGATTGAAATTTTAATAGTGAGTGATGAATGATTAATTTTTCTCTTAATGCGCAGGATTTGACAGTGTGGAGGAAGACAGGAAGTTGAGGCTGTTTGCTGTGAATTCGTATATTTCTCTGCTGCAAGGAGAGCCTGGTAAACTGCCACAGCGCTTCCTCCAAGTCATCAGCTGGGTGAGTGCTGTTCACTGTTCATGATGAGGATCATTAGTAGTTTGTATTATCATTATGTTACAAGAGCAAGAAGCAAAAGAACACAATACATACAGGTATTGCTTGGTTTAAACCATACAGTTAAATATAAAAGTGCTTGAAATACAAAATCTTTTAAATGATTGTTAGGAAAAATAACTAGAAAAAATAAAAGCAGTCATGTGAAGAAACATTAGTGTATGTATTGTGCACAGGTTTCAGATCCGGAAGCTGAAAGCTGAGTCATGTGTGAGACTGACTGAGAACATCTTAGTCAGCTCACAGGAACTGAAGCCTCTAACAAATAAACATAGCCAGGTTAATATGTGTTAGCTCAATGCCATAAAAATCATAGCTGGAAACATAGGGGCAGTAACCGAGAAGAACAGCTGTACATTTGTTTGCTTTTTCTCAACCCAAGTGTCAGGAAGCCCAAAGAGATCAGAAGCTAATAAACGAGTAAACAATATCGCCTAATGTTAAAGTGGATTATCTGTTAAGTTTTATCTTTTGAGTACTGAATTTAAAAATAATTTAAAAACTAACCAGTAGATGTACAGCACTGTGATAAAATCTTGAGCCACCCCACATTTCTTTGTATTTTGCTAGGAAAATGGAAAATAGGTGCAGTGATTTATTGAAACATGTTCAAACATACATTTAAACACAGTATATAAGGCAAAAACAGAGTTTGTACAATTCTAATGAGCTTGAAAGTCAATATTTGTTATGACCACCTTTATTCTTCAACACAGCCTGAACTCTCTTAGGCAGCTTTCTTGTAATTTCTTTCAGTAGTCTTCAGGAATAGTTCTCCAGGCTTCTTGAAGGACAAAAAACTCTTCTTTGGATGTTGGCTGCCTTTTGTTCTGTTCTCTGTCGAGATGATCCCACACTGCTTCAATAATGTTGAGGTCTGGGCTCTTGGGAGGCCAATCCATAACTGATAGTGTTCCTTTTTTTTTTTTTTTTTTTTTTTTTTCTATCAGAGAATGTTTTTACTGTATTGGCAGTGTGTTTGGGATCATTGTCATGCTGAAAAACCCTCTGACAGTCACATACGTTCTAGATGGTATTGCATGGTGGTCAAAATCTGACCATACTTTACTGCATTTCATAATTTCAACAACAGTTTTGACAAGATTTCCAACACCAATGGCTGAAAGGCAGCCCCAAATATTACAGAGCCTGCACTGTGTTTTACAGATGGCTGTGGACACTCACTGTTGTACCCCTCCTGACTTCCATACATATTGACAACAATTTGAACCAAAAGAATTTCATACTTGGATTCATCACTCCATGAGACCTGTTGCCACTGATTTTCAACCCAGTTCTTGTGTAATGAATGATTCATAGGATAGTGGGAAGTGGCTTAACAAACAAAACAAATCCTCCAAAAATACATGGACTAAACTGAAAATGAGGGAAAAACTTCAGAAAGCCTGGAGAACTATTGCTGAAGACCACTTTAAAAAAATATAAAGAAATGAGGGGTGGCTCAAGACTTTTGCACAGCACTGTATAAAAATGGGATCATAATCAGAAACTGTTCTATTGTAATAGGTTGAGAAACCACTGACTTTTGGTATCACTACAGAAGGTAACAGTAGTTAAAGAGAGAGATACAAAAATGAGATTACAGTTTTACTCTGTTGCAGCTAAAAACCACTTAAAACTAAAGCAAAACAGTACTTTACAGTACTTCAGTGATATTTAAACTGAAGTTTTGGTTGCTCTCTGTTGTGCCCAGGTCCTCGGTGAATACTCTCATTTGAGAGAGGATCTTGAACCGGCTGAAGTCCTGAGCCTGCTGGCCAAGCTATTGGACATGAAGAACAGCAGTAGTGAAACCAAGAACTGGGTCCTCGTGGCCATGACCAAGCTCTGTGAGGGTGGCGCTGATCTTTCTATAACTCAGGAGGTTTCTGAGACATACAGCAGCTCCCTGGACACAGTGCTGAGACAAAGGGCACATGAGTTGCAGTACCTCAGCCAAGACTCTGAACTAAGAGCCAGGGTGTTACCTCGAGGTGCCAACCCTGAAACTGTGGAGGTAACGTGCATTAAAAGCAGCACAATTTAAATAACATTGTTTAACTTTAAAGTGTATTGTGATTTCTGTCTTGTTTGCAACCAGCAGAGAACCTGGGTACATTGAATACACTGAAACAAATCTGACTTGCAAGGTCTGTAGCTGTTTCCACAGTAAGAGCTTGTGAGTTGACGGTTGTGAAAACCTGCAAACACTTGCCCTTTAGGGTGTGACATTGATTAGATTAATGACTGCCTTTACCATAATAACAATGATTTATTTCATGGGAAAACTTTCACATGTCTGGAGAAGTCTGAAGGGTGGGGTTTTCCATAGAACCTCATTCAGTATTGGATGTAGTTTAATTCATTTAGAGAAAGAAGAAAAAAATATATATATATTTTTTTGACCAAGAAATCTATTCTAAATATGTAAATAATTCCTCTGCTTGTTTATGTTTTCACTTAATGATTTTATGTTTTGTTTTTTTTTTGTGGCCGAGCAAAGTACTGAGTACTTTGAGCTCTCAGGCACGTCATCTTCTGTCGTGCAGCAATTTTACTTGACTGATTGTTTCCAGGTGGATTCCTCGCTGTCATTTCTTGACAGATTTGTGTCAGATGCGTTGGCTGCCGGTGCTGCTGCATACAAGCCTCCGCATCAACGGCAGGAAGAACTAGCTCAGTCAAAAGGTAAAACGTAGACAAACATCTTGGCAGTGTGTTCACCATCTTGTTTGAATTTGTTCTGACTTAATTGTCTCTCTCAGCATTGAGCCTGGAGCCCTATGGCCTGTCTCTGCCTATCAGCATGTCCTCTTGCAGCATGACCGACAGACAGTCTCCTACACTGTTGTCCATGAGCTCGGGTCTGTCAGGAGATAGCACTGACCTCTCACACAAAGGAGGGTATGTGGACACAACATGCATGCATCTGTTGGCAGAATCAGGTTCCTGTTTATAGTGTTAAATTCACACTGGAGACTTGCTGTTTGTGTTTCAGCTCTTCAGCTTTGAAGCTGGATGGCGTAAAGAGGGTGTGGGGAAGGGAGGGCTATCTGGCCCAGAGAGAACCTGTAGAGGAAGCTGCTCAGGTTGAGGTTCCTAGTCCCATTCAGTCTCCCAGCCGGCAGGGCGAAGCTGCCAGCTTACACAGCCAGACCCCAACTAAGACACCGATCCCAGAGCCCGAACAAGAAAAACAGCAGCTGGCCTCTTCGCTTTTTGTTGGCCTGGCCTCCCAAAGCTCTGTGTCTCTGGTGAGCTTGTCAATCCCTATTAATCAGTTTTAGGTATAGCTGCACAAATGAAGCATGGTCTGATGAATTTATTTCTAGTGTGGATGTGATCAAAGGTTGTGTGACTGCCATAAATACCATACTTGATTTAAATTTGGCCAGTCTCCTTTTCCTGTGCATCTCTGGACAGCTTCCACCGCTCCAGCTATTTTTAGATTGCTCCATGGAGTTCTTGTTTTGACCATAATGTGCAAAGAGCAAACATCAGCTTCTGGTTCAGACTGCTCTGACTTTCATGAGGAGGCTCATTGCTGGTAATGAGAGCCGGGTGTCTGGCTACGACCCAGAGACCAAACAACAGTTTTCAGCCACAGGATTCAGTTTCCTGAAGGCAAAGCATCAGGTCAGGGTTATTTGGATTGCCAGTTCGTCCCCCAGAGAGAGTTCTGCTGTAAACAACCTGAACTGCTCACAGCATTTTTAAAATACAGGAGTTTCTTTGTTTTTTTTGGCCTCAACAACAAAATCTGTGCTTTTCACCCACCCTACTCACCAGATTTAGCTCCTGTCATTTAATTAATTTAATTCCTTTGAAGGGTCATCATTTTGAAATGGTGGAGGAGATACAGTGTGCATCACTCACAAGGGCATAGAACAGGACTTCCATGGAGCGATCCAAAAATAGCAGCCTCACTAAAAGCATTGGAGTGTTGCCGAAGGAGATGACCTTGAAGCAAAGATTACAACATTTAAATCAGTCATGGTTTTTGATATTTATGGCCACAGTTGGAGTTAGTCTTGAAAAATATATATGTTAATCTTTTTGTACATGTTTTTATTTTTAGCAGATGGATTTGAATCATTTCAATGAAGGGAGCAACCTTTTTTGAAAAAGTATAGCACAAAGGGAACTGGATTGATACTCCTATGTCTGTTTTCATTCATTAGTAATTAATTGCTGTAGAAAATCAGTGATGAATCAAACATTTCTTAAAACTATTTGGAGCCCGAGCCAGTTTAGCTATTTAGTTACTCTTAGATAAGACAAAGAAAAGCAGAAGATACAAAATGTATTGCTTTAAAAAAAAAATTATTATTTTTTTTTTCAAGGATTAGCTGATTATCTTATAGGCTGGTAGGATCTACTGATCTACTGATAAATGATAGCATTTGATGTGGTATTGCAGCTTATTTGAATTGTTGATTCTGAAAGGTTTTTTCTACATATACTATCATGCATTATTAGAAAATTCTGTGTTTTTCTTTCTAACAGATGGGAAAATCTGAACCGATACCACAGCGATTCAGAAGAAAAGCCAAAGGTCAGGGCGCGTCCTTCAACACCAGCGAGCAAATATCCAACTCCCTCATCTCTCCTCCCAGCACTGTAGATAACTTGCTGTGTAACAACCTACTTGACTCCAACAACACCTCAGAGCTGGCTGTTTCTTTGCCAGAGCTCTCTCGGAGCCTCACTACTGCTAATGGCATCTGTGACACACAGGCAGAGTTAACTGACCCTGACACAAAGGGATGTAACCCTGCTCTCCACAGGGATAATTGTGTGGTAGGTGCTGATCTTGGTCCACACGAAGACCCAGACAGACCAAAAGAAATGTGTCTGGATTCTTATCTTCCTGCAGAACTCTCTGGATTTTCGCACTCTGAAATCACTCCTTTGTGTACCAACCAAAGCCTGAATCTCACAGCCTGTCACGTGCAGAAAGAAGATTCATTAATATTAGTTGTTTTTATTACAAACGCCTCTGACTCTGCCATACAACAGATGCTGTTTCAAGTAGACTCCGAAGAACTTGAGGTAAATTATTCAGTAGAAAATGATCAATGGAGTCGTTTGGTATCCATTAGTCTTTCATAATGAGGATGCTTTTTTGTATTGTTTATTTTCAGGTATCCTGTCTATGTGACAGTCCAGTAGGGGAGGTGAGAGGCCACAGTGTAGCAGTGTGCCAGTATTCGCTAACTGTGAAGAGGCCTGCAGTTCACGTTGAAGTGGCTGGGATGGTGTCTTACCAGCTGCCTGCTGGGACATCTCAGTCATTGCAGTTCTCATATAAACTCCCTTTAACCAGCTTCATCAGGTGAGACATTTAATGTTTGTGTTTTAAGTGTGGCATTTAAGTGATTTAAAGTTAATTAACTTCACATGTTTCCTGCAGACCATTTGTGGTGTCCACGGAGGAATACGGGACAATGTGGCTTTCCTTTTCTCATGACACAAAGCAGAATCTGACGCTGATAAACGATGACCAAGAACCTCTCACTACCACTCTGAATGTGCTGAAGAAGAAGCTTCAGATTCATGTTGTGGAAATTATAGGTGAAGTAAAATTTTTTTGCTGCGGACTTTGACCTGCAAGCACCCTAGTACACAGGCCAGGTGACATGTGATGGTGCCGAAATGAGAGCAGCAGGAGGTAGTAGTCTGCTGTACTCTCAGGTAGCAAGTGGGCATTTCGTTTCCTGCACAGTCTGAGCAGCTCCTAGGAGTTTGTGTGCAAGCGGCTTGAATAGTCTTACTAATCTCAGTCTTCTTGACTGAAATGTACTGTACAGCATATGAGCGCTATTGAGAGTATCATTTTATGCTTTGCATTAACATGTATGCGTAAGAATACTCACCACTTTACCTGTGGTATATACTGTGTTTAAGGACTAAGACTTTATTCTTAACCTTAGAAACCACTGTTTTTTAAAAAAAAAAAGTCAACAGGTGAGATTAAATATGCTTTGTATGCAGCAGCTTTCCATCCATATCATGATCATCATCAAATAAAATGACAAAATACAAATACATAAAAATACATAAAAAGACAAATATATGTTAATTCATCCTATTCTTTTTGCTGTTTTTTCACACTATCACTGAGTAACCTTCATTATTTTCCACTCAGGCATGGAAGGAATTGTAGCTTGCCGTCTCCTTCAGGATCAGCCGTGCCTGATGCACTGTCGTGTGCATGCGGGGTGGCTGGCCGTGTGGCTGCGCTCTCCGGTCCCTGACCTGCCTGACTGCCTGATCTACCACTGTCAGAGAGCTTTACAGGGGCACTGAGACCCAACTGCAGCACCATACCCACTGACACTACTGAGGAACTAAACCACCAGACACTCATTGAAGGGGAAGGTACACAGAGCTGGAGTGCTGAATAGAGAAGGAGAGATCTCTGATGTTGTTAATTTGGATCTTTCTATTGCAGTGTTTATTAATTCCACTCTAAATTATTTAGTAGGATTTGGTTTTATGTATTTAGCAGAATTATAGCTCATTGAAAGTCATGGAAGGTAATAAGCTCAGGGTCAATTGATAGCGTTTAATCATCTGTGGGTGTTCCAAAGTAACACTATTGTCTTAAAGCAGTGCAAGGGCTCTATAATGACTGAATGATCGAAGCCTTCTTTCCTGGTTAAATTATGATGGTACACTTTGTATAACACAAAATTCTCAAAGTGTAAAATAATGAATTTCTCAACAGTTTCTTTTTCCTGTAATCCAGAGAGAAGATGTTATATTTTTTGTGATCTGAAATGCATTTTCTAGGCTACAACAATCATAGCAGTGGAACAAGTAAGTCCACAGTCTGGTTTCAATCCTCACTCTTCCTGTTTCACATTTACAACAGATGTATTGAAGAGAAGAGGTGTAGTAACCTCAGTGTGTGAATGTAACCACAGACACATCAGAAAGATTACCCGACAGCCACGGCAGAGAAACTGAAGGATCACTTCATCACTGTATCTAAGCTACTAGCTACTGGTTCGTTAGCCAAGCTTGGTTGGGAAATACCAAGTAGCAACCAAAAATGGCCACCTGAGGCTGGCTCCAAAATCAAATCAATCCCTATAGAGTTCACATTAGAATGACCAACTTTACACATAAAAAGCATCTTTACTGCTTGGTGCAAAAAAATGTTTTGGCCACTATGCATACTCTCCTCCTTCATAACAACTGTATACTTCATTAACATCTTATTCAGTTGGACACTTTAAAGGCTTAAATTTGGGGCTTGGGTACTTTAATTGGCAGATGTGCTGACACAGGAGGCTGTAGCCAGCAGCTGTCTGCTAGGCCTTGACTTCACTAATTCTAGTGGAGTGGACCTCTCCACTGCTTCTTGTGGTGTTGGTCCCTTTTGCATTATTAATGGAACTATCTGACAAATAATTCAGCCTGCTATGTGGTACAGACCATCCAAAGAAGTGAAATTCTAGTATTTAGTCTCTTACTTAAAAGGTATTACACCCATACAGTTTATGAATACAGCTTGCTAACCATAACTAGATAACTTAAAAATCCACCCTTTTTATCTAATTATGTTCGCTTCTGGCTCTAGAAAACCAATATGCTGGCTGCCAAAATGAAAACTCTGAGGCTTCAAAATGACAATCTAGAAACCAGCACTATATACAGTCTAGGGAAATGCACACTCTAACTGCACATGTGTTTAGCCAGAACACTTTTAATAACCACATGTTCATGTTGCTCATGCGTATTAGCCACATGGAGCTGTGGTGGTTGATGCCTGGTTAAAGCATGCTAGTCTATCTTTAATATTTAATAAGTAAACACATCACAATAATGGAGTTTTTTCTACTTAATGATCCAATCATGATCAAGCGATACAAATCTCAGATACAGATGACCTGAATCATGGAATTAGAGAATTGTTACACCCCTAGCTAATAATATTGTTTTTTGACTTTCACCATAATGACATCAGGATGACATACAAATAAAACTGAAAAAAACAGGCTCTGTTTTTTCTCTTTTACAGACTTGTCTCATGAGATACTTAACAATGAAGCAGTGTTTGAACAACTTGTTCTCTGATTTTAAATTTAGCTTCTTGAATGAATGAATGAACACACACTATACTTGCACTAGTTGATCTTATTTTTAGCCGTTTTGCTCCTTATGGGAAAAGCACAGGATGATATTGACAACAGCTTCATGTGGACGTTAATAAGAAATTCAAGCATTTGATCAATCATGTTCTGGCATATTTGTGGTCGTCTTCCAACAAAATTTAAAATGCTGTAAATATTTATAAAATATCCAGTTAGTCAGTCAAAGGATTATGTTCTTCTCACTTCAGGCTGACTTTAACTTCCCCTTGTTTCTTTCTGACCCGTATGGTGAGAGTGGTTTGTCTTAAATCTAGGAGTAATGATTTCAATCCACCTTTATCACTATGAAGAGTTTTTGCAGGTGTGCGGACTGATTACTTATGCGCTCATGTTTCTCATTATGTGGATGTTAAGGGTCTTTGTTATATTTTTGTATGATTGCAGTATTAAAAATATATATTTATTGAGTTTATATTCTTACAAAATGTTTTATATGCATTTCATTGAAAGAAAGGGAACCAGTGTTCTTCATGTGCTGTTTGACTGGTCTGTGCCAGGTTACTTGTTTGTTTCTTTCACATGTCTTAGCCTGTTTTAAGTAATTCAGCCTGAAGGGAAAGTTTGCTTTCTGCTTTTCTTTTATGCCTGTGTGCTGGTTTGAAGCACAGTGTGATGCTAACAGTGTCTCTAATACTCAGTTTTAACCCTACGCCTTATGTTTTAATGCCAATACGGCATGTTTGATTTGTGCCTGTGGTACAGAAAAAAAACATTCTTGTTTCTTGGAGTGCCTGTCACTAGATTCAGTTAACTTATGAATAAATTCAAGACATGTAAATAAACCTGACTTTGACTCACTGATTATTTAATCAATAGAAACTCTTATGTAGACAGTTTATAGTTATTAAGCACATGTAGTGTGTGTGAAACAAGAAGTAATAATATGGAAATTAATACTAATTTCTGATCCCCCCCCCTCCCCCATACTGTTCTGCATAATAATGGAAGTCAATATTTAAAATATTTATTGAATGAGCTTTGTTTGTTCAAAGGGAAACATCATGTCAAGTAGTTTACATAGTGAAGTTGAAATGTTTACCAGCACTGCCTACTACACCATATTTCTGCACTGATTATATATTATAAAAATACCTATAAAGGCAAAGCAAATGCAGATTTTATGTATGGTGGATTATTCATGAAAAAGAGTTATTGTACTTGTTAAAAGAACTGTAGAAAAAGTACATTTTGGTTATTTAAACTAAAACAAACAAACAAAAAAAAAACACCCATCAGAAACAATGTTGCGTAACTACAAAAGTAAAAAGTCTTAAGACCAAATTTGTCAACACAGCCAGAATGAGGAGACGCTGGTGTGTGATGTTTGACACGTCTGCACGACCGTGGGTCAACGGTCTTCCCAAAGTATTGTATTTGTATTGTACCTGTTTGCAATTTCTTAAATCGTACCCTAAACAAAGCAAACAAAAACAATTACAAAAACTAAACATGCACTATATATGGAAAAAATTATTTGGCCACACCTCTTAATTTTTGAATTCAGGTGTATAAAATCAAGCACTTAGCCATGCGGTCTGTTTTTGCAAACATTTGTGAAAGAACGGGTCGTTCTAAAGAGTTCAGCTTGGTGCTGCAATAAGTCAGTTTAAGAAATTGCTTCCCTCCTAGATATTCTGCCATCAACTGTAAGTGGTATTATTGCAAAGTGGAAATGTTTAGGAACTGCAGCAACTCAGACTACATAAAGTGGGAGTTTCCGAGTGCTGAGGTGCATAGTGTGTAAAAGTCACCAACGCTCTGCTGACTCAGTAACTGCAGAGCTCCAAACCTCCTCTATCATTAACATCAGCACAAAAACTGTGCGCGGGGAGCTTCATGGCATGGATTTCCATGGCTGAGCTGCTCCTGTAGTAATGTAATGTGTAGGTGGCCCAGTACTTTTGTCCTTATAGTGTATTTAAACAAGAAAAACTAAATGAGATGAGAAGAAACTGATAAAAATAAAAACAAATGTAAAATACATAACCTTCATAACTGCATGCAATTTCTTTTTAGTTATGTCAGTCATTATAACAGCGTTTTTATTAACAGTATGAACCATGTACAGTGTCAAAACATGAACTTTATAGTGTTTTAAAATGGAGCCAGAAATCTATACTGATTAAAAAGTGTATTTGTTAAAGGTTAGTAATGTTGAAGTTGGCATACGTGTGTTGTTATTACAAATTTCATGTTATTTCTTACTACAGGACTTCATTAGGGCAGTTACACCCATTTCGAGATGTTTCCATCCAAAACGTAAAAGCACCCTTATGTTTCACAGCTTGTTGTGCTGAGGTTTTGTCATTCGTGGGATGAAGCGCATGGCCAGGCTGTGCTCGTCCTCCACTGGCTGCTGTGAGAGGTTGTTGGTCTGCCTGATGCTGTTGAGCGTACAGCCTTGGCGAGGACACACAGTGTACCGAGACAGTAGAGTGACCAGGATGGCCTTCATCATCACCATGGCGATGTGTTTGCCCACACAGGAACGAGGCCCGCAGCCAAAGGGCTGGAAGTAACGACTGGGTACCTGCCAAACAGAGGAAGTAAA
>VUQS01027818.1:0-10428 GCA_015108495.1 Heterochromis multidens | reverse complement strand
GGTCAAAAACCAATAAAAAAAAAAAAAAAAATTTTCAAAATAAAGAACAAGAGACGATAAATGAAAGAAAGAGGGACTCAAAAACTGAAAGAAGCAAACACCTTGGGCAGACTGTTAAATCTCTCTCATATTGCCCACTAGCAGCTCTCATTAACTACCCAAAATTTTTACATGATACGTTGATGATATGTTTATATGCAAATCTGTGCAATGTCCTGATGTGAAAACTGGGAATGTGGTGAGGATTTTGTTTGTGTTGTGCAGCATGTTCACTTCTCTGCCTGCACAGCTCCCATACAAAGGCTCCCCTCCTCTCTGATGGTCTCCAGCTCGTCTGTGTGAATGGCCTGTGTGATTAAATTCAACTCCTCACACATGGTCTCGTACCGGTACGCCACACGGATGTCAGGAACATTGGTTCGCCTGATGTCGTTGCCCTCCTGCCCCTCCTTAATGCAGTTTGGGCCCAGCCAGTAACTCTTCACCTGATTTAAAAATAGGTTCATATTAAATTATCTGCAGAGCAATACACAGGGGAAGGTGTGGTATAACTATAAAACCACTGAATTTGTGATGTGCAATAAAAATATTGATACCTTGTGAGAAAATCCACTCATCAGTACACTGTTTCTGGCAAGCTCACACATGTCACAGGAGCTCAGTTTCCACACTTGAGCAGCAATGCTGTACTCTTCCATCAATGGCTCCTATGCAAAAAAAAACCACACACACAATTTTAAAAAATACAGTTCTTGTTGAAGGATTTTCGTACTATACTTTTGGTTAAATGTCAGGCATTTCAGTTGTAGAGTTGCTGGAAAAACCATAAAACCACCAAACGATTTTACAGTGAATTTAAGACTTAATGAAGGTGGCGGTTTAAAGTGCATGTTATTAAATGTTTGACTGACCTTGGTAAAATGAAACTGCAGAGGGTCATCTGTAGAAAGAGAGACCATGAGGCCTCTGGACAGGTACTCTGGCAGAGGGTTACGATGGTAGCTGAGAAACAGGCTGTTATTGCTGAGAGGAGACATGGCGATGCCTACCTGGGCCAAGTAGTACAGATACTGCAGCACAGGAGCCTGGAGAGAAAACATGGCACAATGTTGTATCTGTAACAATCAATGCATCAGAAATACAGTAATACATCAGCTCTAATTTTCCAAAATCTTGTAAGGAAGAAACATAATATATAAAATGATCGAATAATAATAATCTATATGAGCTGAGGTCCTTGCAAGCTCTTGGAAAGATAACCTCTCCTGTATGTGAAGTAAACAGCCATTGTGATATTAAGGTCAAACCTTCCTGAGCAGCAGCCCATGGGAGATATTCTCTGACAGCATGAAGCCGGATACCAGGTGATGGATCGGCCCCGCCTCGCCACAGTGAGGACGTAGGACAAGTGTGTGGAACCCCCGCTGCCTGGAACAATAAAGACACACAGTAGTGGGAGGTGGGTTCAGCTGTTTGGCCTCAGCAAAAATGAACACCCATTGCTGTTTCCCAGTGACTCATATATAAAGAAGATAGACAGATAAAAGCAAAGGACAAACATTTTTTTCCAATTTATTGCTTAAAAATGTATTGTGCAATTTATTTAGGTTTTTCGCGGAGAAAAAAATCACACTGATGATGTAAAAGTCTCAGAAGCTCACAAAAACTCATGTATCAAATATGATACACTTGGCGTTACAAGGTTACGCACTGTCGAAATACAGAAACTGCATTTGTTATGAAAGTTTTTGCATCCTTTTTTTCATGAGTTAAAGCTGGGCTATTGCCCTGTTTCTCCAATAAGGTTATTAATCTTAATTATTCATGTGCTGCATGTATTTTGCAGTAGCTGTGTTACTTGCAACTGTAAATGCAGTGGGTATTTAATTAATATGTCATAATATTTTCACTATTTTAGTTTTTCTAAAACTAAGGTTGACAAACTGTAAGGCAGCTTTTGCAAGCAGGAATTAATAGCTTTCCCAGGCAAGTAATTATTTTTTTTTTTACATATGTCTTTTCACAAATGTATTAAAATATTCACCCATTCCTACCAGAGACCAAGTTATTGAGAAATATAACAAAGAAAAAATAGTTAATAGCTAAAAATTACATATAAAGGACTCCTTTATTTGTCTTACTAATGTTGAAAACACCACAAATGTACAATCGGGGATCAAAAATCTCTGGCAGTCAAGTGTGATTTATGTACCTGCGCAGGTGATTCAGCACAGTCATGTTTGCATACATATAGTAGAGGTAGTAGGAATAGGGCGGGTTGTCCTCCTCTGTCCAGTTGACTGGCAGCGGACTGTCCAGGTTGAAGATATGCTGCTCTGGTTTTGATTCATCATCCACACTGTCGAAACCCACAACCTGTGTAAAAGGGACAAAGAGCAGATCAATAAAACCTCCTCGAAAAGTGACTGCAGTAAATGTGACAGATGAAAAAGCTTAGCTGTCATACGTGCTGAAGGAAGAGGTGCAGCTCTGGGTGGCTGCTGGGGTTGACCGTAACCTCAAACAGAGGCATGAAGATATTCTCCAGCATTTCTTGGAAGTTACACAGCTGTTTCTTTGTGTGGTAGACGTCACTTTGAGGAAAGAAGAAAAAACAAATCAAGAAGCCCGCAGGGAGATAATTAAGGGATGTGTTGAGGAAATAATACATATCAAGTCTTTATTTTACTCATGTATGCAACAGATATTTATAGAATGATTATTCATTATATTGACAAGGTTTAGTGTCAATAAGGGTTACAGATTTGATTTGAATGAAAGCCACAAGATCAATAGAAATTGCTTAATTTTCAATATATAGCAAGTAAAAAATAAGAAGTTATAACATGAATGATATCATAATTAAAACAAACCAAACTTATACACGGATGGATTTAAATATCTTCACCCATTATAAAACTGTACAGTATTTATTATTAAGAATAATTTCCTCCTATTAGTCACAATGCTTGCATTTTCAAAAGGGACACTACAAAATCAGATGTACATATTTTTGCATACAGTCTCTGGCCTATAGTGCTATTTATCTTTCTAGATTGTTCCAGTGTGAGTTTCACATTATATATAGAATTATCATATAGAAATGTCTGCCTTCTGTTGTATATAATATAATTAAATGCTTTGGTTTGTGGTGCTCAAAGTACTAAAAATGTATTTAAAAATCTAAATAGCAATGTCTCTTTTCAGGCATCATCCAGTTATTAAAAAAATCCCCCAAACAGTTTAATCTAGGGACTATTTTCTTTTTACTGTGGTAGTAGTTCTGCAGTAAAATGTACAATATTTTGTTAATGGAGAAAAAAGAGAAGAAGAAGAGAAGAAGAGTTTCCTGCTCTTTTTAAACTCACAAGAGTCGTGGCACTTGGACAAGCCAGCGCACATTGTCAGAGTAGACCTGATGTTTGACTGCCCATATGGCCAGTTTGTCCCACTCGTTTCTGGAGCGGCCGTAGATTGACAGCCTGAGCTCCACGTTCTGGTACTTGCTCTCCTCCAAGTCGGCCATCACCTCCTGAGAAGCAGAGAAACAAAAAAAGTTAGCCAGAGGGCGCCAAAGCTCAATGAGTCATTCTTCAGGTACCAGAAGCAACTGCATGGTGTAAAAAACGAGTGATTGCAAGTTAAAGTGTTTGTGCATTCAGTGAGCACCTTAATAATGTGACCAAAGTATTTCCCCTCAATGTAGTTGTCCGTTTTGATGAAGATCTCTCTCAGGATGGACTCGCCAATGGGATTGTATTTGGCATTGAATTTGTCGAATCGATGGAAAGTGTTACGATCCTGCAATAAAAAGGTGAAATACTGAGTCACAATCTCTGGCCAGGCAGCAGCTTTTTTACGTCGCCTTCATGGGCACTACTCACTGCATGCATGTCCAGTGTGTCAACACTCAGGTCAAAGGCTGTAAGGTTCATGCTCTCAAACACCTCCATGAGCGTCTGACCCTTGCCTCTTTCCATGTGTACAATCTCTTTGGGATACTTCTTCATGGCTCTTTTGATAAAACGTAGAAGGTGCTTCTGGTTCATACAAGAGGAAGCATGAATGTGTGTGTCAACCTGTAGAACAATTCAGACAAACAGGGAAAATAAACTCTATAGGATACTGTACTCTGCTTCTGGATTTAAAAAAAATAACCATGATTGGGTGAAACAGAAAAAGCTCTCAAGTTCACCTTACGGATATTATAAAAGTCTCGATGTGGGACTTTCTTCTGTGCTGCCAGCTCTTTCATCTCATTGAGCAGGATGTGCATCTGGAATTTGGAGCTGAGGTACTGCAGACGTCTATAGCAGAAGGACTTTCTGTGGCAAAGGCAAACAAAAGACAAATTGTAGGTCCTTTCTGTGATAGTCTGAAAATAAACTTCATTTTATCTTTTTTAAGCAAATCTATATTGTTTATACAAAACACATCCGACTATATGGTTAAATTAATGATTTATTTAAAAAAGGGGGAAACCTACACTGGCCCGTTGATAATGAGGGCCATCATGACGTTCATATCAGCGATGTACTCCTGCAGGTCCGGATACGGCAGGTCCAGCTCTGTGCTCCTGTAGGCAACATAACAACTAAAACACTCTTTTTGCTGCCAACAAAATATGTGAACTCAGTCTAAAAACAGACATGAATCCAATCACAGTGAAGATGAAGCATGTGTGCAGAAAGTAAGTGATTCATGACAAATATCTCACTTGTCCATAATGTTTCTCGTCGTGTACACATGCATGACACCATCCACCATCTTACAGCCGTAACCCATATCAGGGGGCTTGCTGGCGGGGTCCAGGTTCTCATAGGGGTGTGTTTCAGAAACAGGCGGGTGCACTGTGGCATCTAAGAGGAGACAGAATGTCGCAGCATGTCACGACTTTGATCAAGGTGAGCAAGCATGCGCAGCTATGCTCTGACTTTAGCTGCCTACATGCTGTGACAGCCTGTTCTCGGGTGTGCAACAGATGGATCATGATATCTGTGGGTGTCCCTGGTTATGTTTTAATGTGAGAGCACTGCACAGATCACCAATTATTCCTGAGTAAGAATAGCTTGAATAGAGTACTCAGGAACAGAGGTGCAAATAACCATTAGTATTTATTGTTATCTTGGTTTAATTTTTCCACTGTGAAAGAAGAGAGTTCCTTCTAGTCTGGACTGAAATTATGCTGCAGTTAAACCATCTGAGAAACATTTTTTGTGATAAAATAAATAACTTTTTTGATTTGTATTGAAATATTTGAAAAACAGTGAAAAAATGTACATCAGTTTTAAAAAAAAAAAGTCCATCCATCCATCCATCCATCCATCCATCCATTCTGCTTATCCAAAGTTGGGTCATGGTGGGAGCAGGCTAAGAAGGGTATTCCAGACATCTTTCTGCCCACCAACACTTTCCAGTTCTTCCTGGGGGATCCTCGGGTGTTTCCAGGCCAGAAGAGATATATAATCTCTCCAACAGGTTCTGGGTCTACCCTGGTGTCTCCTTCTAGCTGAGAGTGCCTGGAAACACTCCAGAGGGAGGTGTCCAGGAGGCATCCTAATCAGATGGAGCAGCAGTTCTACCTCAAGCTCCCTCCGGATGTCCAAGTTCCTCACCCTAGCTCTAAGGCTGAGCCCATGCACCAAACGAAGGGAACTCATTTCAGCTGCTTGTATTTGTGACCTTACTCTTTCAGTCATTACCCAGATCTCATGACCATAAGTGGGGGGAGGAACGTAAATGGATTGGTAAATCGAAAGCTTTACCTTTTGGCTCAGCTCTCTCTTCACCACAACGGTCCCGTAAAACATCTGCATTACTGCTGACACCGCACGGGTCTGCCAATCTATCTCACGTCCCTCTTGTGAATAAGATCCCAAGATACTTGAACTCCCTTGCTTGGGGCAGCCACTGTCCTAACCCAGAGCTCTTCACTGTTTTTCACCAGAGAACCATGGTCTCAGATTTGGAGGTTCTGACTCTTATCCTGGCCCTTTCACACTCGGCTGCAAACCAATCCGGTGCATGCTCAAAGATCACGCTCCGATGAAGCCAACAGAACCACATCAACCGCAAAAAGCAGGATGCTATTCTTAGGTTCCCAAAGCGGACACCCTCCTCACCCCAGCTACGGGATCAGAGACAAGGGGCAAACTTGCCAGAGTCCAACACGCACTGAAAACGTGCCTGACTTTGTGCCAAGGACACATACACAGCTCTCACTCTGGTTATGAAAGGACCTGATGGCCCGTAACAACAGCCCCAGAACCCCATACTCCCACAGGGCGCCTGTGGGGTATACTAAATAAATACTGTTTTTACCTATTTATAGTAAAGTATGGAATGATACTACAGTAATGGTGTATGTGAGGACATTTATACCTGCAGTGACTGTGGTTTCTGGGATCTCCTCCTCATAGATATCTAAGTCCAGGGGTCTCTCACTCAGCTCCTGCAGGTAACGAGCAGTGGTTCTGCAGAAGCTCTGCAGCGACAGGCCCATGTACTTCTGCCTAATGAACAGAGCCTTCACCACACATTTGGCAGCATCCAGCAGATCTGTAAATGGAACCTTGATAAAGGACAGAAAAACAGATGTCTTCATGAGAGATTTGAGAGTGAGAGAAAAAAAGCACACACAGTCTTCCTGCAGTGACCACTATGACTTACCCCACATTTCTCCTCTCCAGAGATAGTGACTCTCTGGTACTCCCTCTCAGGGACCGGTTCTCTCTCCTGCAGGTCAGTAATTTGGCTCTGCTCCTTCATGTATCTAATGATAGATCAATAAACATATCAAATCACCATTCTGGCAGTTTAAGATGAGCATTGAGTGGTTAATGCAATCACTGTTGACTCACTCAAGATCTGTGGCACTGTCAGTCTTCATGAACTCTTGCTTGGCTCGTAGGAGGATGTCAGGTTCAAACCTAAAGACACAAAGGCCGAGTTCAATTTGGGACCATCGGTGCATAGTCTGACGGCAAAGTCATACGTTCCTCCATATGTGCTCCAACCTCCTTTCCCTTTCACACTTACTTGACATCCTGGCTGATCTGTCGCTCAAGGCGATGACGTTTCTCCTCCAGCTGTTCAATGGGGCTGTCCTCTGGAAACTCATAGGGGGCGCTCCGCATCTCACTCTCTGCCAGGCTGCGTGAGAACAGCTCCTTCAAACAGAGACATACAGTGATGAAAGCCACGACATAAATTTGAACCTTATAGGTTAATTATTTCGCACAGAGGCAGAACACTGACTTCGGCAATCTCCTTGTATTTCCCATCCATGGAAGTACGTAGATCAATAGATTGCTTCAAGGCCACGGGGATCCCAGGCAAGGAATGCTGGGAAGTGAGGAGGTGGCGGGTACCACGGAGATCAACTGCAAGTAAATAGGGAAAGAAAGCAAGCGCTGAGCAATTTCTCTGCTTTGATAACATATTCTCACGATCTTTATTTTGAGACTTAAGTAAATAATGATCCAATTATGAAAAGAAGAAACAACCCACTGTTTATTCTACAAATTGAAGCTCATGAGACAAATATGTGTGAAGAGAAACTCATGGTGGCTAATGTTTGCTGTTTATCTTAATATCACGTCTCTGCCTGTTTTGCTGTAGAACTACATTTTTAATAACCTGTAGGAAATAATCTGTCATTTTTGCTTCTTAGCATGCATGATAATAGTAATTTGGTTCAATTTGGTTTAAAGATTTATTGTCATTGACTAAGAAGTTTATGTTTTTCTAAGCTCATTGAATATGTCCTCAGTGTTATCAACTTGTGATTGTTTCTGTGGCTTTCATGGTCCTTTAATAAGCTTTTGAGCATGAGGTAATGTACTGTTACAAACTGTAAACAGCGCATCTCAGTCACCAGTCAGGAGAGCTCCACAGCTAAAAGCTTCTAATTCAGTCAGCGAATGTGTTGATTCAGTGTAGTTTACTCCGAATATCACAAATGTTACAAAGTTACACACATAGGACCGATAAGATCATTTTTATTTCTTGATTACATTCCTGCAATGCGTAACTTTTTCACAGTAACCAAAACAGTCTGCAGAAGCTTGTTGTTCCTCTTCACACAGCAGTGGAGGGCTGAGCTCAGTGGCTGTTTGTGCCTTCAGACACAATGAGCTATTCAGGTGGAGAGCCCATCAGCACATACACCGGCTAATGCAAGCCATTGTTGCCATCGCAAGACTAGAGTTTTATACAAACCCTGTTGTCATGGGAAGCTGAAGAGGGGAAAATAAAGGAGGCTAGTTCTTGACATTCAAAGACTTAGGACAAGAGAGGTATGAGTGGAAACTGTTTTTTTATAGCACAAAAGAAAACAGAGATAGTGCCTTCACTGCTGTGCTTCCCCTCTGGGTGTATATTTAAACAGATATTAATCTTCCCCTTGAAACGATGCACCTGCCACTGAAATATTCATCATCCTGCTAAATATTTCATCCTGTGCATGCTAAACTGTTACTGAGACTGTTGTCCATCAGCATTTATAGACCATACACACAAGAAGGTCAAAGAGGGTACACTGTTTGATACTTAAAGTCTGTACTGAAGTTTGACTTATTTAATGCAGCATGTCTGAGCATGCCTGCTCCTTGGAGAAAGCAAAGGAGACCAAAGAGGCCAATTAACTGGGCCGATTAGCACTCGACAAAAAGCTTCATTAAAATGCATAAAAAACACTTGCTGAAGTAGGCAGAATGGCTGGTATAAAGAGAAAAGAGATGGTGGTAAAAATAATTGGCTAGACCACAACTCACCACCAGTTTATCACCTTCTGCTTAACACTGTCCAATCAGCACATCCCACTCGCATGGACTACAAGGCAGTAAAGTCAAACCATGCACAGTATTTATGAGAAACGCAAACTTTTTCTAAATTGTTTGAGTATGCTCATGTTTTACCCGTTAACAGATGAATAATGAGCTAATTTTAAAGTTTAAGTCAAACAAATAACAACTGAAATTAATCTCCAAGCACATCACCTCTTTCTAAATAATGAACAAAGAGGACTAAGAAGTAAATTTTACTGAATCGTGTTGTTGAAAAATTATCTTTGATGTAAAATGCTTCAGAAATTGAGACTAGAAAGCAGTTAAATTTGATTAAAAAAAAACAATCATCTTGTATTGTTTCCTCACTAAAATGCACATCAACACTAGGAAAATATAAACAAAAATGGTTGTAAAATGTACTTGCCTCTGCCATTTTGTAAGATTTTCATTCTGCTTACTAACACATTCAGCAGGTTCTGTCCAGCTTAAGTTTTCATCATAGTGGTATCAACAAATATAGCAAAATAATTTAATTATTCTCAAGTGACTGCTGTGAAGTTGTGTTTTTCCATATTTATTAAAAATGCATGCTATGCTATGAACACTATACACTCGTCAGCCACTTTGTTAGGAACACCTATTCAACTTCTTGTTAATGCAAATATTTAATCAGCCAATCACATGGCAGCAAATCAGTGCATTTAGGCATGCAAACATGGTCAAGACAACCTGCTGAAGTTCAGGATGCGGATAACAGAAGATTGGAAAATTGTTGCTTAGTCTGATGACTCTTGATTTCTGCTGCAACATTTGGATCATTTTGGGTTGGAATTTGGTCTTAACATCATGAAAACATGGATCCATCATGCCTTCTTTCAATGGTTCAGGCTGCTGCTGGTGCTGTTATGGTGTTGGGAATATTTTCTTGGCACGCTTTGGGCCCCTTAATACCAACTGAGCATCATTTAAATGCCACAGCCTACCCGATTACTGTTGCTGACCATGTCCATCCTTTTATGACTACAGTGTACCCATCTTCACACCATGTCAAAAAGTCAAATCATCTCAAACTGGTTTCATGAACAAAACAATGAGTTCACTGCACTCAAATGGCCTCCACAGTCACCAGATCTCAATCCAATAGGGCATCTTTGGGATGTGGTGGAACGAGAGATTTGCATAGTGGATGTCTGTGTAGGTTCTCAGTCATCCAGGTCATGGTAGTCTTAAGAGGTTGAAAGAAGGTGACTGGACTTCTTTAAGTTGTTTGAAGATGTTTTAGAACTGAAGAAGCCTCTTGGATGAAAGGTGAAACGTTTTCAAACAACTTAAAGAAGTCCAGTCGCGTTCTTTCAACCTCTTAAGACTTGCATCGTGGATGTGCATCCGACAAATCTGCAGCAACTGTGTGATGCTATCATGTCAATATGGACCAAAATCTCTGAGGAATGTTTTAAACACCTTGTTGAATCTATGCCACAAAAAATGAAGATAGTTCTGAAGGCAAAAGGGAGTCCAACCTGGTACTAGCAAGGTGTACCTAATAAAGTGTCCAGTGAGTGTATAAACTAGATTTACAGCAGCTTCTTCAATCAGTCAAATCAGTCAAATATTCTACTGAAAAAACAAACCGGGTCAC
>VUQS01027816.1:19600-34246 GCA_015108495.1 Heterochromis multidens | reverse complement strand
CAGGAAAACATCTGAGGAGGGATGGGGGAGAACCTCAAAGTACATTCATCACCCAACACCCCTCCCCCAACACACACACACACACACACACACACACACACACACACACACACACACACACACACACACACACACACACACACACACACACACACACACGCACACACACAAACAAACACACATTTTCCAGGCATCTTAATGAGTAATACAGATCATCCCATTTCATAACATTTTGAATGCAATCACTGGTGTGCATTTCTGTCCGCACTGGCAGTTGGTGAGGAAACGAGCTCAAACAAAGCAAGATCTACAGTGGCGGCATATTTGTAATGTAAAACCATCTCACTCTGTCCAGTAAGCCCCATGGGAAGGTTTAAAAGAAGATGTTGGAAGCCAGAGAATGAATACACCCCAATTTTTCTTGGGTTTGAAAAACAGCCTAAAGACAGAAAAATGTGAGGTTGCTATATCCCCGTTACTCATATATCTGTCTGCCTGTCCTTCTCTTCCACCTAGTGACATTTTCCTGTATAATGCCCACCTCGCGCCCGCCCTAGCCCTGTCCTGGGTCAGGGGTTGATCAAGTAAGAAAAGGTGGAAAAAGAGTAACAACTGTTTTAAGTGTTGGATCACTGGGTTTCACTGAGGTGAGTCAAAACAAATCAGGAAGTTGTTATGTAAGGGATCTGGCCTACCACATCAAAACCCAACAACTTCTGAGATCCAGAACATCAACAGAGGAAACTGTCCCATACAAAAGAAAAAGGAAAAAGAAAATACTATGGGGAAAAAGCCCTTTGAGCAAAGTTTTAAAACAGACAGGTCAGGTACAGACAGGACGACAAAGAATAAGTCTTTTTTGCTGGAACCGATCTTCCTATCAAAGGATAGTTTGATGAAAGTTATGTCTGAGTGAGTCAGAGTTTCTGATGGATGAACATGGCATTTGTGTGACATGAGGTGCTGATCAAGTAACACTTAGGAATTCCAGGCTAAATGCAAAGATTTGATGAAATCTGAAGTAATCACAAAACCTGATCTGTTTTTAACTTTGTATTGTTTGCATTTAAAGAAGACCTGATATACTTTGCATGATTCACAGGTCAAAATAATCCAAATTTATTTTGTATTGGGTCTTTGTGCAGCCCCTCAATCGATCCTCTCACTGAAACAAGCTGTTTTACAACCCTTCCCCTGCTTTTAAGCCAAGTTTCTTCTGATTGGTTCCCTCTCATAAAAAGAATTAAACAGCACATTATTGGGGCTTCTCTTGTGCCTAGGATGACCTTGTTAAGGATATCCCCTCTCTCTGACATCATACAGAGAGTCATGAAGAAAAACAAAATCCCAAACTGAGTAATTAGAGCCGACTGAAGCCTGAGTTTTTGGCTCACATGCATTATTTGTATGTACGCTGACCCCATTATTTGAAACTTTGGCCATGTTTAATATGAGCATACACCATTGTAACAGTAGGCATATGACAGAAAATAAGAAAAAGTACAATACAGCCACTTATTCTCATTCCAAGCATTCTCAAGTTTTAAAGACCTCGCTTCTTTTCCTCCCACATGTTTCCCCTTTCATTTTCGGTTTGTATACAGCTGGCATTCCTCGAGAGCTGGTCTGTCCAGACAGCATTAAAGGTCCCTGTAGTGCCCTAAATAAACTTAAACAAACAAGACATGTTTGAATTACATGATTCAAAATTAGCCCTGTGGTTTACCACAGGTTGGTCAGTACACTAGTAGGCATGGGCTGGCATTGACATTTGGTGCTGTGCTCTCACCCCCATGTCGTGTTTCTTCTCTCTCACAACAGGTGTCTAATTAGAGAAGACCAGGGTGGGGCACGCACAAGCTGAGGGCTATCAAATAAAAAGCCACCAACCTCTGAACAGCAATTCAGGGCGTTGCTGTGGCTCCTGCGGTAATAGTGCTGCTAGCTCTGTATAATTCATACCAGTTCTTTGGAGACAAAATGGTGAAAATCTAAACAAATGGTAGCTTCAAATGTTTCACCATATGGTTACATGTACCATGTTGTATAAATATCTGTGCTTAAATATACAAAATTTCCAACAATATATGTACAAATTAAAGCCAAGACGTACACTATACGCACTTAAATCTGGATGTATGACATCACTCCCAAGGTTACATTCACATGCAGAATATTTTAGACAAGCCCTTTTGATGGGCTGCGCCGTAAACATAGTCTGACTTTCAACACTAGCTCGTAAAAGAGATGTTAAATGTATATACAGCCACCGTATTAAAGATAAAAGAGATTCTCTATGATGCTGTGCCAAATGAGAGCCGATGGGGCAGTATCTGATTAACTAACATTAGATCAAGAGAGCATGTAAAACTGCTGGATGTCTTCATAATTAAAGATCCCACTAAAACACACACATATTCACAGACACTAGAAACTTAAAGATATTTCATTGTTTGTTAAAGTCTGAAAACAGGCCTTGCCATTGCTGCATAAAAAGAGTGGAATTTGCAGCTTAATGCCACATAAATTACACTCAAACTTTGTAATAACAGAAGCAGATGGGGTGAATGAATTGCTTCAGTGCCAACATTTTTGGAGCTAAATGCATCATGCAGTGACCAAAGTATCTAAAAAAGGAAATAGCAAGTAATCCAGAGTATTATTTAGGTATTTACAGCAATAACAGTAATAAGTAATAATGTGAATGACAAGTTTGGAAATTACGATGGAAACCTAGATCGAATTTTTATGCCAAAACATTAAAAACTGGTATTAAAAATGTATAAAAGTGCCCAAAGGGGATTGGTCTGTGATTTTTATAGTCCTGGAGCTTATTACAAAGTTGTTCCAGAGGAAAGACCCATACATACAGTTTACTTTAGGGATTATAAAGACCCTTGAAAAGCTGATCTGTTGCCTGGTGTTACCAAAAGAGCCCAACAAAAGAGCACGTTTTCATATGAAAGTTATTTAAAGTTTTCCAGGTTCCTATCCTGTACGTCCATCTGGGATCTGAATTAGTACAGGTGAAGCAGGGTAGGGGAAATTTGTTTAGTGACAGAGCAGTGGTTTGGAGGGAATGCATGAGGAAAGATGGGTGACAGAGATATTTTCACTCACACAAAGACCCTTTTGACCCAGCAGTTTCCAGATGAGCACACACACAAGAACACACTCGGGCTTCAGATAGCTATAGGTCTGTGCAATACTCACGATGCATTCACATTTCCATTCACACCCTCCTAACATCGTCGTCATTATATACCCACAAACACACTCGAAAAAGTTCGGCCTGACTATTCATGGGTACTGAGCAACAGCTTCTGTACTCACATCTGTTGCCATAGAGATGGCATCTCACACTCTCATGTGTGGGATCAGAGGTCAAGGTTCATGGGTGGTGCTTTTCGGGCTCAATGGTGCTCTGTGTGTCATCATGCAGACTTCCAGTAATCCCAGGCTACAGAAGGTCAAAACTGGTCGAGCTGTGACCAGCTCTCTTTCAGCAGAAACTAGTCTTTCAAATAGAAGAACCTACCTGTGACCCCACAGACTAAACAACCTGCACCATATATTCAGATTTGGAGTCAATTATTCAAATTGATCAACAAGTAAATTTCCCTTCCTAAACTGAAACCACACACACATCTGGCCAAGAGGGGAGAGTTTGCGCAACATGTCTCTGGGTGAAATGCATGTTAGCATGTGTGTGTGTCTTTCTATGTTTGCACACACATGGCAGCGGCAATTAAACTTGATAAATGCTTTTGTTTACAGGAAAGCTCCATAATCAGTCTCACTCTTTATATAGGCAGCTCATAAATGCACCCACATACAGTATGTCTGCACTGCACAGTGTGGTATTAGTACTGTAGCGTGTGTACACTCCAATGTGAGCACCCATGGGTACTAGTGTGTGGGTTAAACAAAATGACATCGAGGTCAGAGTCAGACACTGGCAGTGTGTCTACAAGTGATCCCTGTTAAAGCGGAATCAAAACCAATGGCCATGCAAGTACATTTTTATTGAAAAGACTTCTTTTCATTGTTTGCACTTTGCAAACCAACCATTTCCACTGACAATGCCACCAGCAGTTCAACATCTGGTTTATTGAGCCTGGCAAAGGCCATTTCTAAACCATGATGATGGCAAGGGGTCAGTGCTGAGGTTTGACACATGATGAAGCTTTATCAAGTGCAAGTTTGAGTCCAGACCAGCCCAGGATTCAACCAGAGATGAAGAATTATGCTGCAGTGCATATTTACTCCTTAAACCACTTTATTTAGGACTCATAAGCAGTGAATCAGTAAAATAAATTCAAATGAACAGAAAAATCAGTCACAACAAAGAAATTGTCCTGTAAAGAGTCTTTAACAGCTTTCCTCGTAAATTTCCAAAATACATTTGGAGGAAAGCTTCACCTTTCTTACACAAAAATATTTCCACTCAGACTCATGCTCGGCTTGACCAGCTTCACAGCTTGGCTGTAATTAAAGCTTAAAAAGCTTTAATTAGAGCCAGACAAAGAGCTTTTTATACATGTATAGTGGTGGTGGGGATCGCTGAGACTTTAGCTTAAGGGTCTTGTAGGCATGGAGGGACACAAACACTAAGGACATTAGCCATGCATCTGAAATTACTGTTCAGTGCATAAAATGTCAGTCATTTATTTTTGTATGCATTTGAAATGTTTGTAATACTTGCCTTGTGATTAACAGTGTAACACAAGCAGCCAAAGGCCTATCTAAGTCCAATACTAAGTCAGCAGTTCTGTCAGTGTGTCCATGGGCACAGTTGTGCTAAACACTAATATCAATGAGCTAACATGTGTACAGGGATAATGCAACATGCTGATGTAAGTGATCAATACAACAGTTAGGGAACATTAGGGTACAATATTAAAATCAAATCACTGAAATAAAATGTTATCTCATGTGCATGCAGTAGAATTTTATGCTGTCATAGTAGTAAAATGTGGCTTCTCCTTTCATGTCAATTCATTGAAAAGTTATTGATATATTTCAGTTTGGACAAAGGCAGTCCATGAACAATGCAATGCAACCATGTTGCTATCATGGTCACAAACAAATGTCAGGCTGAATCCGTACATTTTATTGGAAGGAAAGTGAGAAAAAGAGAAAGAGAACTCCCGTAAGAAGACTAGATTGATTTAACTTCCTTGGAAAAAGAAGTCTTTCATTAGCCCAGAATGGGATTCCTATGAAGTGTCGGTGCAGTCTGCTGCAACAGTTCAGTCGGGAGTAAAAAGTCCAGTGGAGCCATGTGTTCTCTGTCTGTTTACAGTGCTTTTATTAGGCATCCTGTGGCACAGGCAGCCTTTTGAAAGGCTGTCTTTATAGAAGCTTTCCTGTTTATGCTCTGGGGTGGGAGGTCAGCACTCGCATCCTCATGCTGAATATGGTCAATCTGCCTGCATAGGAAAACTTTGTGCATGAGTATATGAGAAAATTTGTGTGTGAGCGGGTTGATAGGAGGGATTTAAAGTGATGCAGGAGCCTGACTTGGCAGGTTATTATTTCAACTGCAGAAAAGAGTCCATGACTGTCTTTTAGGCTGGAGCACAGTTGTCTGTCAGTCTGTCTTTCTGAGTAATTTCTCTGCAGAGATGGTTATTGTGGCTGTTTGTCTTTGAGCTTTAGGTCAACAGGTATGCTACATGCACACACACACACACACAAAGACACACTCATATACAGAGATAAAGGCTTTCTTATTAAAATGTTTACATTAGAGTGTTTGATGTGGTTGGAGGTGTAACAGGGTGACCAAAGAGACTTACCCGAGGACCCCTCTTGCCTTGCAGGCCTGGCTTCCCTGGAGGTCCAGGCAGCCCCTACAGAAAGATTATTTAGTCAGTGTTGCATACTGATATACCACTTATTAACATGCTCTCTCAGCTTATTAAGACTCTTTTCCACAGCATTTCCATAGTGGATTTGTCTCTGTGTCTACAGAGTAAAAGTGACACCTTTTCCCACTGAAGTAATTCCATCTCAAGGTGTTGAGAGTTGACCCTTATCCATCAAGAGTTTTTGAGCCCTTGTGGCAGGAAATCGTAGAAACACTAGAAATAACAGGTCATTTCCTGCACCACTCAATGCCCCTGTGTGTCTTTATCAGGCTCGTGCTCATTTGTTTTCTTTTAATCAAAAAAGAGGGAAAAAAGGAGAAGTGAGGAAACATAGCACTTGTGATTATTTTGGCAAAAGAGACCAATGTGTAGGCTTCTGGTTTTTAAAGCATCTATTGCTAAAGTATCTATATAACAGATTTCACATATTTTGTCCTCTATAAAATCTATTACAGTATCTTTACTATGTTGTTCAATAAATAGTAGATCAGTAAAAAAAAAAACAGCAGCATCCACCATAAAGTGCAGTCACTGATGTGTCAGAGTATCCTTTCTGATATTTACTAATTTCAAACCTCAGTAGAACTTCAGGAGACAAGAGAGTACTTAAAAAAATTTTTAATAAACAAAGCAATAACCAAGCTTGATTCTGAGGTTTATTGCAATAATAGCCACTACCTACATACAGTGTGTCTGTCTATTCTCAGATTCATAATTGCACTGGAACCATCTCTTCCACAATGACCTCCTAAGTAGAGACCACCCTGAGTGTTGCAGGTGGTGTGCCCTATGGTGGCCTTAAGACCTGTCAACATCAACATACACTACTGTCTGTTTTCACACTTACACCCCCTGCTTCATCCTTCATTTCTTACACTGGTTTGTTTATTTTCCTCTTTGCACCTGTCAATCTTACCACATTTCTTTTCTCTAACACAATTTGTTCTGTTTTCTGCATTTCAAATTCACTGTGATGGCAAAGAATGTTTTCAGTTATGCTGGTTGTGCCAATGAGGATATCTGAATTTTGTATTGGTGTGCACAGAGTTCTTATTTGATATGTGAAAAAATCTGTTTCTAAGTTAACAACAACGAAAATCTGGTTTGGTAAATTTGACAAATTAACAACCTTTTAGGCTTCCTTTTTAAATGCTTCTTATAAAGTACAGTTTAACTGAACACAGAAGCCTAAGTATGTTTCCATACAGTCAGTTCAGATTCAAATTAAATTTAATCTCAGAGCCAATACTACTTCAAATAATTTAAAAAAATGCAGTGGAACAGATGTCAAAGGAAGCCATTTTTCACAGTAGAAGTGAGGTGCCAAAGGTGCTTCAGAAGAGCAACAACTGCAGCATATATGTGCCTGTGCTGGATGTTTCTCCTGGCAGCCAGAGTTCTGCTTCTGTACAACAGGAAGTCCAAATCACCCTTCTGCTGTTTGACTGTTAAAGGCTATTAAGGTGTGTAAGAAAAGTGTGTGTGTAAAATGTGTTATTGGGAAAAGAGCTGAAGACACAGTACACTGATGCCATGTGTATTTTAAAAAAAATCAAACTCTATACTGAAAGGAAAGCATAACTGGGTTCATCTTAGATCTCTGATGGTACTACATAGCTACACAGAGCCAGAGAGGCAGACACGTGTATATGCAAGGATCCACAATTACAATAAATAATTCTTTCAGTCTCATGATATCCTACCTGGTCCTAGAACTGCATTTAAGTCAGGCAAAATGCACATTTTCAAGCACTTTAAAGATAAAGCCTAGAGTATTTCTAAGGCTTTAATGTACTTCTGGGCCACAACTCAACCACAACCTACCCTACATTTAGTGTAACTTAACCTACATTTAGCATAAGCCCCAGCACAGTATCAGCACTTGTGGATGTGCCAGACAGTCCTTTGGTAAATAATCTTCAAACTTCCCTTACTGATCCTTCTACAATTTATTTTCTATGGTAAATTACTGCACTTCATATCAAGATTACAGGTCCTGGTTTCTAAATGGCAGTAACTTGGTTCACCTTAATGACAGTAAAGTATCTACTGGACATCACTACAGAGGTAAATTAGCCAGTCCTAGACACACTGTATTCTACAGTCTACAGCACCAAATGACAGGCTACTGCAAAGAATAAGCAAGACACACGTATCAAACATGCAGGCCCTGCTCACACTTTACACTAAGATGACTTAATCACAGGTACAAGTATGAACACACCCAAGAGACACTGACAGAGACACTGAGGTCTGATTATTCTGACCCCAGTTGGAGTTGGGGAATTGTGTAGACACTTATGTGTATCTTACGACATCTAAAACTCTCACCACACGGTTGATTTCCCCTTACAAATCACCTTGGACATTTGAAAAAGGTATTCTCTGCTTTGTGGAGCCAAGCACACATTTTCTGAGACGTGTTCTGATGCTGAATAAGAACTAAACTCAAAAAAAAAAAAAAAAGGGAAAATGGATGCCTCACTGTTCCCACTTCTAGTGACATGCTAAGGGCCTAGCCTAACTTTGCGCCTGTACTGGGAAGCTGAATGTTTACTGACTGTTTTAACCCTTGACCTGGACCTGGCTTTGAAATGGGACCATGTAACCTCCACCAGAACTCTCTGAAAGAGGAATCTGGTGCAGAGACGGCAAGGCGTCAGACCTGATGCGTTTCACCCAGACTGGAAGGCTCTGTGCATGGATTAAGGTGAAAAGAAGAGAAAAATACACTGGGGCTTCTAACTTCTGTGGGAAAAGACAGTTCCATAATAACCTAAATATCTCTGGGTCCTCTTTCTAACCCAAAAGCACTCAAATCAAAACTGTGCAGGTCTTTGTCACTGGTGACAAAGACCTGCACAGACTGTTATGAGCTCAAAGAAAAGCTTCATTCACTTTAATTACTTTACTAATGTAAACTCACCAACCACAGCTGCCAGCACTGAGATGAGACAATCAAGTCTGTGCACTGTTTGCTCACCTTGATTTTGCAAAACATCAGTCCTGATTTAGCTTTTCTGTAGCATTTGCACACAAACATTCTCACTAAACAACTCAGGTTGACCAAAAGTTCTTACCGGTGGGCCTAAATCTCCTTTCTCTCCCTTAGGTCCATCCAGCATGGAGAACTGCGTAGGTGGCACCTCCCAGCTCTGGAAGCCATCAGTAGCAGGTGGTGTTACTGGGTTGTATGAAGGCTTAGTAGGTCGTGGGGTGACTGGAGCCTTGATAGTTATGGCTTGCTTTGTTGGTTTGGTAATCACTTTGGAGAATGGGTTAGGGGTTTTAGGAGGTGTAGTTTTGGAGACTGATGATTTTGATGGGTTGACCTCGGATATTGTTGGTTTAGAAGGAATGACTTTGACAGAATTTGATTTGGGTTTGGACGGAGTGGCTTTGGATGATGTAACTTTAGGCTTGGGAGATGTTTTATTGGCTGTGGCGGGTTGTGGTTTCTTTGGGACTGTACCTTGGTCTAATAACACAGGTTCAGGCTTTGTCTTGGAGGGTTTGGTGCTGGTAGTGGCTGGTACAGTAGGTTTCTTTGAATTGTCTGTGCCTATACTTGTATTTTTTTGGCCGTTTTGAATAATGGGTTTTGAAGGAGTGGGTTTTGAGGGAGTGGGTTTAGAGGGTTTCTGATTTGAAGCTTTAGAACTGGAGGGTCTTGGTGTTGATGGCTTTGTGGGTGGTGCTCCTGTCCTGAGTGGTGTTGTGACAGTGCTGGTTCTGGTCTTGGGAGGTGGTGAAACCAATCCAAGCTGGTATGTAACTGGTATCACCGTTCCCAGCAGGGGTGTAGGGATGGTCCCTTGGTTTGGTTTTATTGTTTGGGTGGGGGCCACATATCTGACAGCTGAGGCTGCAGCAGCAACGCTCTTGGCAAGGCTCAACCCTGTGGTTTTTCTGGCGGTTACTGGGCCACCACGTTTAGGGGTAGCAGCAGTAGCTGTGATGTTTTTTTCTCTTGGCACAATAGGCAGCAAAGCAGAAAGGTTAGGCCTGTATGTGTCAGCTTCCCTGCACTGTTTCTTAATGTACCTGCAATAGTTGTGAGCTGCCTGTGCAGAAGGGACCAGATCAAACTGGCAAATGGCTCCTTCAAAGTGTGCTGAAGCTTGCTGCTTGCTTGTCTTGCCCAGCAAGAGTGAGCCATGAAGCTCTGGAGCCAGCCCCTCTTCACTGTCCCACCCAAAGTCTGCATGAACACTCTGCTCTCCGCAGGAGGCATATAGAGTCACTCTCTGTCCATTAATTCCCACTGCCAGCTGGTGCCACTGGCCATCATGGGGCTCATAGGGCAGTGCCACAGAGGTATTTGGTCCTGTGTGTAGGACCAGCTTTCCCGGTACAAGCTGTAGACCAAGAAGAAGCTTCTTGTGGTCTGAGAGCAGGGTGAAGAGGAAAGCACTGTTGACACGGTGTGAGCGTACACTCAGGACCAGTGCCAGGTTAGGCCAGATGGCCGGAGGAAAGATCGAGCGCAATGGAGCCTCAATATGCGCCCGCTGGTTGAGGATGATCCCCGATCTGAATGGAATAACTCCTGCTGGCACAGTGCGAGATGTCCTCTCTCCCGTAAGCCCCAACTTTTGGAGAATGTCCACATCTGTGAAGGAGGAAAAGGGATGTTAGATATGCAGTATTTATGACAGGTTTGTAAAATGTATGCTTATTATTATCTCATCTTTTTTGTACCTGCTAATCATCAGGAGCAAAACCGCATAAACAACAAGGGAAAGTTTAGCAATAACAATCAAACATCACACAAGAACTACAAGAGAGCACACTGAAAATCTGGCCTAATTTGAAACTTTTACTGTCATTTGTGCCCAAACTATTTTGTTCAAGTGCCCTTAACATGACACTCATCTGTGGAGATAATATGTTTTATATGGTAGTGAAAAATTGCCTAAGAGTCTGATCTGCAAAATAGCTAACCTTTCCAAATTTTGCATTAACTAAAGAAAATGACAGGCATTGCAGCATTATGGCCATGCATCATGTCAGACTAACTTTCCAAACAACACAGAATAGCAGTTTACAAAATACTGTAGCTCAGACACTTACAGGGTGAAGAGATGGGCAAAATGAAAAAAAAAAAGAAAAAAGAAAAAGAAATCTAAACAATAATGAACTCAGCAGGTTTTGAGGACACCTAAGTGCTTCTGTAGGTGGTTTAGAGCAACTTTAGGCCAAAATAAATTTATGTCCAGACACACATAAAACTGATGGATGATGATGATGGAGGAGTATTTAGCAATCTTGTTTCCTCCTCTGCTAGTGGGCACAGAGGTCTGCTTCAAATGTCAGTGGTTTTGATGATTCACATCTCTCAAATATGTCTGACTTTTGTGATGCACTGAACCACACAAGAGTTGCATGTGTACTGCACATTCTGTACTGCACTCAGAGGAAAATATAATATTGCAACTGTGATCTTTGCTATTAATCTAAAACCTCCTTGAATCCCGTAACACTAAAACTCAAAGAGATCCATCTCAGCTTAATGTGATTAGATTTTAACAGGTCAAAAATTCAACAAAGAATCATTTGAAATTCTTCAATAAGACAATTCAAGTGTGTTGCAGCTAAATCAAAACACATCTCCAAATGTATGCATTATCCTAGTTTGTTTTTGCTCTGGACCCTATAATCTTATATGGTGCAAAGAATTGATACATGGTCATAAAAAATTTAATGCTAAACCAATTAATCATTGCACTCAGTGCAGGCGAGTCAAGGCTAAAGCATGCAGCCAGTACCAGGAATGTGTAAGCAGGTTAAACAACCTAATCCTTTCTTATTAGCCACCTAGCCAACGCACTTGAAAAGCAAAAGCAAGGTCATTTGATACTGTGTAATGCTGACAAATATGTGTTTGCTGCAAATATGTGTTTGAGGCACAGAGTTGGGACAGAAATTATTTATTAAATTTACATCTGGTTGCAGAATTTTCTTAATCTCTACTCATACTAGTGAATGCATGCTGCACTCTGAGCTAAAGTATACATGCTGGAATTGTTTGCTTTACTGATATCAACACATTTCTTTTTGTCTCTTGTGTGTGAGGGAATGATCCAAATGACATCAGCATCATCATGTAACCTCTTTCCCATCTCATCTCTGTCCTTCTCATCAGTATACAGTCAGTGTGGACATTCAAAACATGGCCACTGAAACCACAAGTGAGTACAACATCTCCCAACCCGAGGCGGAACACAGTTTCCAACCTTTCAGCCAACTTTGACTCTCCGTTCAGAGTTTCAGTCTCAGTAGTCCCAGCCCTCATTCTCTCCATGACCTGTGATCTCAGACCTAGGCCCCTCACCATTTTTATTGTCTGTGGGTTCACTCTGACCTGTGATCACTGGGGCTTGTCTAATGGGGACATGTGTATAGAATCCATGGAAAAGCAATGTTGATGAGATACCAGAAAAAGTGGGAAAGACAGATGGGATGTGCTAATAGTTGCTGCACTGGTAAGCTATAGAGAGTAAGGACTTCAATGACATGCTTGTCTTTCTATAATACAAGGCTTGTTTTATTAAACTGTTGGGCCTCAGACTTTGGAAATATATAATTGCAGGGAAAGTTTAAAAGAATTTTTGAGCTGAGAGAGAAAGAAGTTTATAAATCTTTGACATTTTATATATGCAAACTCCTTCTTCAAAACAAAAACTTGGGTTAAACAAATCTTTCTGTGCTATGATGCTTCTCCTATAGAGCCAGTTCTTTATGGTCTTTACATGCTCTGTATAAGGCTGTAAGACTTCCTCTTGCTTCAAATCATTAGAGCTTTATAAAAACGAAATAATACCCACACTGACCATAGTGTTTTTTGCTCTCTGTGTGGTCTCTGGTGCAGTAAAGGACAACAAGAACTTGACAGTGAGGCAGGAGGTGCATTGCCTCTATCTGTTCTGTGCCTTGTCTCCTATTCTCCTATTCTACTATTACAGAGGCATAAATTAACCATGCAGTCTCAGCTATAAAGCATACTGTAAGTGTCTGAACAGATGCATGTTTAACACATGGCCAGAGTTTATAGTTTCGCAATGTGCCAAGTCTCTCAAATAGTACAGAGAGAAGGTCCAAGGCTCTTGTCTCTGATCGTATTCCTTGTAGAGGATGAAGTCACTGATTCAGACTGAAATAATCCCTTTTTGACTGATCACGTCTCATGATTAGTGCTTAGATAAGGGACAGAACATGGTAAAACATGGTTTATCTGCAATTTCCCTCTTTTTCTTAATGTTCTGGTAATTTACCTATATGTAGACGTTTCAGCAGAAACATACAGACAAGAATGGAGGACTGGATGGAGAGTAATATGATGTGGAAAATCAAGAATCAAGAGTGAAAGTGAGGGATGGCATGTAAACACGGATGTTGTAGTTATATGGTATGCACCTTAATCATTATCTGGTTGCTCCCCTTTTACATTTTAGCTTTGAAATTTGTTCCACTGCAGTACTGTTATGAATGACAAAAAAAAAAAAACAGATGCACAATTTTTTCCTAATAAAATCATGTCAATGTTCAATATACAACTTAATCCTTGAGTATGGGCTCCAAAACTAGTCTTAGGCAGCACTCAGGCAGCCGTTTGCCAAGGGACAGGGAGTTCTTCAGAGGGTGACCAGCAAGAACTTATTGCTGAACATTCCTAGTCTTATTATACTCTCCTTTTAGAATTCACTGCAGAGATTTATCAATACAGAGACTCTTTACTGAAAAAAGGGTAATTAGTAGCTGAAACAGAGCCTAAAACTAAACTCAACTGTCAAAAATAGAGCCAAACGTCCACCTGACATATTAGGTTTGATTACTAGATTTTACACCTCTGACGAATTATCACCACCAAGTCTTGTTACGTTAGATTAAATGTCAACACCAATCACTGTAAAGAACAGAGCTTTTCTCAGGCTTATCACAGAGCTGTGACTTTGCAAAAGCTTTGACATTTGGTCTTGTTGGCCATCAGTTTTCAGTCACTGCCTTGTCGGGCCCACTGAAGTCTCTACCCTGTCAGTCTCAATCATGATGACAAGAGAAGAGAGGCGGGCCAGTTCACTAGACTGCATCAATAACTCTTCATCAGTGGAAAACCCCAATGGTACCAAAGGAAGCTCAAATGATCACAAGTTGCCCTAATACATTACAAGAGTTAAAAAGTGGACATAGAAACACTCAGTGTTATTACCCATGTTGGACATTTTCAATTAAATCTGCAATAAATTACTTGTTAGGCTACTTGGATGCAAAATTGTGAACACTACACTGGCTTAACTCTTCTGTTCAAGGCAAACCTGTTAGCAAACAGCTGAAATTTTTTTAACATTCAGCAGTTATGGAGAAACATTATTAGATCGTGTCTCTACTCTCCTCATCAAAGTCAATATGCACTCTCTTTGGTCTATACCAGTGCCTGAAAGAGATGCTAAATACTTGCCTATGTTGATCAGCTAGTCTCTAACTGCTCTGTCTGCTGGTCAGTGCTGAGTAGGATGTATACAGTAGACGAAAATTATCTTGCAAAAGAGCTGAGCAAAACAATAAGTTGCATCTTGCTAAGCGCCTTGTGAATTGGTGCTATATGAATAAAATCTGAACTTAACTTAAATGAATAAAATGTTCTGCAGAGTTGAGGAGAACTCCTGATTTAGGATCTGTGTAGAAGCTGACCTTTTCAAATGCTTTGCTAAGAAGGGTCTTCAGCAATACAGTTGTCCAGCTAAGCCAGTGATTTTAACATCTTACTGATAGG
>VUQS01027816.1:0-19568 GCA_015108495.1 Heterochromis multidens | reverse complement strand
CCTTGGACTTAGCTTACTCAACACCTGTTGTCATGGCAACTGTTGGCCCAATTCTCATACTAAAGTGTTTATGTGCTTGGGCCATGACCAAACAGGCAAAGAATAACTGCAAAATCTCCCCAATGTTCCAATAAGTCTTAGAGTTTTTTTTTTCAGCACAAAAAAAAGGGTGAGAAAGTAAAGCGCATGGAGGTGAGTGATGAAACCTTACCTTCAGAGTGTACTTGTGTAAGTCCCAGGTAACAAGTACAGTATAAAATGGTACAGAGCAATAGGGCTCTCCTGGAGGAAGAGAAGAGAAGGATTTCAGAAAGCGACAATAATCGCATGGCACTGAACAGACAATTGTTTAACTCCTTAATTCATTTGGTATAATTTTCTCATAGTTATTCTTCATTAACTGTATCCATAGCATGAGTTAGCATGGCATTTATTCAAATGTGCTTGCTGGATAAGGGATAGATTTTGATCATATTGGCACTATGAATTAAGCAAGAAATAAAGCCGTAATGCAATGAAACATTTTGTTTGCACTTTAGAGATAGGCCTGCATAAACATATCCTGAGGGGAATAATGCTTCTTTTTTTTTACCATTAACATTAAAGTTACAATTCTCTCCCCATTCATTTAAATAGAGCCTTGGCCTTGTTGACACAAAATAAGTGCTTGGAGGTGCTGCCAAGGTGACTGCTGAGTATCAAATTGCTTCTAGAGGTACTCTAGTCATATGTTCAGGTCATGATGGTCAAACAGTCTAAACAAGTCAAAAGGAATATTCACAACACGGGAATGCAAATTTCTTTTAAACAACATGTAATAAATCCACAAATCTCTATTTAAGGATATATCAGACACCTGTTTCAACCCCGTCAAAAAAGTGATATTAATAAATGGAATTATTTGCATTTGACCCTAAGAGGAATACCTTAACATATTCTTTAATAATGACAGAATTGTTTACAGTAGGAAAGCAAACTAGCTGCCATGTGAATAACAAATGGGAGCAGGACTCTGCTAAAACACTTACATCTCAGAGCACCTCTTGCTCTGAAACACAGAAATGCACAGCTTCAAGTTGTGGTTTCTGAGACAAAAATACTGTAGTAGACTCCCCAAACCAACAAACAAGCATGCACACACATACACACACACAAAACAAAAACAAAAACAAAAACAAAATGTCTCAACACCCTCACCACATCCAGGTGTGCAGCATAACTTAAAGAAACTGACTGGCAAGTGGACTGAGATCCCAGTAGGGGGCCAAGATCTGGTGACAGACAGGGGAACCACTGTTTACCGCTGGAGGTCATCCAGGCACACATGGTCACACACAAAAACACATACACACACACTGGAGGAGGAAATGTGTATAACAGCTGTGGCTGGTGGGCCACAGTAGGCAAACAGGGCTCCAAGTACATAAATGTGGGAAAGACAGTAACTGTTGCATAAGCCTAACTATCTGCACTATCCCAGACAAGGACGTGTGTCTGCCTCCCTTCAGAAATAATTCTACACCCTCAGCATTAACCGGTGGCTGCTTCCTATGCTGGCCTGAATGATTATAATCTATGTGTGTGTGTGTGTGTGTGTGTGTGTGTGTATCTGAATGAACATGTGCAATGATGTGCTCACATGTATGTTTGTGGTGTCTGTCTCCCACCCTTCCATACCCTAGTTGCTAATAAAGCTTCATCACACTCATCCCCACACACAGCTGGCTGTGGTTGCTCAGGATGTGTTTGTGTGTGTGTGTGTGTGTGTGTGTGCGTGTGCGTGTGTGTGTGTGTAACTGTGTGACTCAGTGTCTTATCAGTGGAGGAGAGATCTGCTTTCTGAAAATGAGTCATGATTGCTGAGATCTTTACTGCAGCCCCAACAACTTTTATTCAGCTCCTCAGGCTGTTTACATCTGTGGAAAGTGACCAAGTTTCCTAGGAAACAGTGCTATTTTCTTTGGCTTTTCACATTAAAAGTTCTCAGTAGCGTGTTTAGATTTTCGTGGGGGGGGGGTTAAATGTATGTGACAGATTAGGATTTCTCATCTGTGGAGCATTTGAAAGTGGCCGCACTGAAGGGAATTTGTACACCGTGGATATTTAAATCAAAAGAGCTGACATCTGTACACTGACCATGTCTGGTGTGGTTTTCGTACTGTAACAGTGTGCTATGACATGACTCCCAGAGGGGATTCTCCACTAAGCTGAGTGGACAAAATACAGACTGGATGAACAATCCCTCTTCCTAAGTCATCCACTGCATTAGATAGACTAACTTAGATACTGTGCTGTGACACTGCCATGCACTGCTGATAGTATCTTTATCTTCTGATTAAAAAGTGATTAGCCCACATATCTGATTCGCTATGAAACATCAAAGCAATTTCAAGGAAAATAATGGTGTAAAAGTTCAACAACCAATTTGACAGAGCAATAAACTGATGGAAAGAGTGAGTCAGTGAGTGAGTATCTGAATATCTGTTACAATGTTTGCATAATGCTCCATGTGGCAAAAGTATTGAAAAGGTATACCTCATTATAGAATCTGCATTAGTAATCTACAAAATTCAGACACAAGCAGACTTCCTTCCTGGTGTATTTATTAGTTCTGCTAATATTGCCACTGACTTCTTAGATCCCCCAAAACCACAGCAAACCCCTCCCCACAAACAGATTCCCAGAAACACCAACCTGTCTGCAGTTAAAGAGGAAAAATTTAAAAAAAGCAAAGAAAAACACAGAAAGGCCAGTGTAGTTTCCATTTCTATTTACAATTTTGGCCTTCTCATTGATTCCCTTGAAGGATTTCCCAAAGGTGATCCTTCCCCCTGACCACAAATGCACACTCACATACAGTGGAAAATTCCTGTGGATGAGCTGACACTAACAGGGGCTGATGAGGAGGAGGGTGTAGTGTCAATCCACTTTTCTCTCTCCAGTCAACTAATAACTCACAATTTTTCAAACAATCCACATCAGTCTTGTTCTACAGAGTATTCAACCTCAGAGCTGGTGAAGCAGGATTTGGAGGTGACTGTAGTTAATCAGTCCTTTGGTCAATCAATCATTAATCAATCATTCTAAAACGTATCCTTTGTTTTCTCGGATAAAAGTCTTACATTGCTAAGGAATAATTGCATGTGAAAAGTAAAGAGCGGGGACACAAAGGGCGCCACCAAGTGGACACGCAGAGAATGAAGCTCTCTGCAGCTGACACCTCGCAAGCACAGAGACTCGTCCATGCACATGAGAAAAATGTGACTAAAACTGTGAGGAGGGAAACCTTTTGAAAACATTTTTTTCTTTACGCACGACAGGTAGGTGTGATAAACTGACACAATCTCTGCCAAGTTGTTTTAATGAAAAACGAGCAGACGATGGGTCAACTGTACGGACTTTCCTACTCCCTAAATGACTGTATGACTGCTGTCTCGCCAATAATCTGTTAAATAAAACAGCCGTTCAGTACGCAATAACGTCAAATAGCAGTCTAAGTCTAGAGCCTAGTCTAGGCTGCGTGTACAAATGAATGGGGAAAAATATTAATAAATGGATAAATTAATGGCTTTTTAGCGTGAGCTGAGCAACATCAGGCTGCTGTATGAACTTCACTAAAAAGTCAACAGTATAGCCAAGTACAGACAGCTTTGCGCTACTCTGATGTGTATTTACCTTCTGTGAAGACCTATGCTGTAAACACGTCCATAAAACATCTTTATATCACATTCTAGTAAAGCTCATATCAGTTGCAGATGTTTTATTACATAAATTGACGCTGTCGTAGAAACGTCTGCAATCGTTTAGGTTTGTTTGTTTAAAAACATTTTTTTAAAAACCTTAAAGAAAATATCCTTTTATTTAGCCTGCGTAAAAGTGCCGTGCGGAGAACGCGTAAACGGAAAAACATGAAAAGCATCCCTACAAAATCTAACAGACGGTCTAGTGGATGCTGATGGACCTCTCATGAAACTTTATGGGTCAGAATGATTCCCTAATTTGCTTGCTTTGTCAGATGAGTCACTTTAGTAAACACTATTTGGCAACGGTCCAACAGGCAACCTGTGTAGATTTGCCAAAAACTTTCAGTCACTTCAATGAACTGTTTCTTTCAGCAATAAACACAACAACAGAATGTTTTGTACGAATATTAAACACAACCTACACAAACGAATAAACCGGATAATCCGGCTTGTTCAGATAAAAGTTGATAAAGGGGGTAGAAATATTCGCACAAATTGATTTGTTTGGTATTCCATGCAAATGACAAATTACACCCATTGCCCAAACAGACCCCATTCAGAGACTCAGCAGTCCCCATGTGGACATCATTTCTGCACTGTGAGCTGGACAACAGCCAGCCGGCACATCACCAGGTACGCACATGGAGGCATCCAGGTCTTTACACTGTAATTCAGTCCCCATCAGACTTATCTTTTGAATATTCTCTCTTCACAAAACACAGGAAGTCGTTAAAATAAAATAAAATTATGATAATAATAATAAATGTCACTTACTTTGTGTCTAGATGAGAGGTTCTGCAATCTCTCCTTCGGGTGCCTAAATTCATTTGTATTCATTTGTCCTGGCAGTCAAAAACCTGATCCTTTAATCACAGCGTGACTCCTTTGCAAGGGGGGCAAAAAAAAAAAAGACACCGGTCGCCGCTTTACGCAACTGACAAGCTTGAGATGAGGTTCCAGAGGAAAAAACTCATGCTGAATTGCCTGTCAAGTCCAGTATAAATTCCTCCTGACAGGCTGCTTTGACAGAGAGTTTTCCTGTGCGGTTGTCTGTCGATATTCCCTTGTGTTTCATTCATTTATGCCGATCCAGATTAGAGGGACGCGCAGCCAGAAAGAAAGCTGGGTTCTTTTGAAAGGGGGTTACGGAGTCAGGAACGTTGGACTCATCCCTTTCCTTTTTAAATAGGCTTTCTGTGGGTAAAGCGATGGCAAATGCACCGCACGGCCAGGTGTCAAGTTACAAGCCCAGCGGTTGCATCGAGCAACTACACGCCTTCTCAGGGGGTGGCCACAAGGATTTTGCCCCAAATCCAAAGCACCGGTTAACCGTATGAATGAAGCACGGTGACACAATGGGCAGCACTTCACTAGAAAGTGTCAAAAAGGGGCGCGTAGAGCTACTGCTTAAATATTTTCATTTATCTATCACATCGTCCTGCAATGTATGGAAAAATATAAATGACAAAGCTTTGGACTTTCCCAAGAAAAATGGTAACGGTAAATGAGAGCTCTATGACTGTAAACTTGGCAAGTGTGGCATAACTCCCCCAAGAGTAAAAACTGGGAAAATGTAAGAGGAGTTTCAGAAAGAGATATGATTAACCACTGGGCAATAAACATAATATGATATTTAAGTTGTTGATTATTGTCATTGCCTGTAAAGATCTCTTTCTTATTCAGTTGCACTGGCAAAATTGGGCCAGTTTGCAGAGATTTTTTTATTCATATATGAGACATCTGTTTTTATATTGGTTTTGCCCATGGTGTTAGAGATGTCTTAATGGAGAAGCACCTGGATGAGCTCCCTTTACCTTAACAGGGGTCATGGCCTGATCAAGGATAAGGCTGACCAAAGACCACCCTACAGGCACCATGAGCCAGTAATTATCACCTGCCATCTGTTTGAGGTGTTTCATTAACATGTACATGAACATTTGACATGATATTTTAAGTTCCTTTCAAAACTGTTCAAAAGAGAATGACTCCAAGAAACACATTTCCTTCAGTAGAAGGTGCTGCAATTGAAAATAGTTCACAGTAAAGTCTGTAGATTATCCTGAGAGATAATCCACGTCCAATTTATAGGAGCTGGGGCAAAAATACACAGGAATTCTCACAAATACGTCCAAAGATATCTGCGTGGCTACATGACTCTGCTAAGCAACAAAAATGTTTTTGTTCTATTGTTTTTGTATTTGGGTGCATTTGTTCATTTCTGAGAAACACTACAGTACTTGGGCCTCATCCCATCATATAAGTTCATTCTCCAAATAATATTTTTTTAGTAGTCTTGTTTTGCTTGTAATTAAATCAATTTGAAGGGAATATTTGGATAATTTATGATTTTATCACTAAAACACCAACTTAAATTCTAAAATCAGAATAAATCTAAACACTATAAATTGGTGTTACAGCAAACTGCCTGCTCAGATGAATGCTGCACAGAGCAGCATTGGTGAATAAACGATTAGCTGAGGAGGCTACAGAGTAAAGATGTTAGTGACTTTGAACCATTAGTGTCGTACTTTTAGAGCTGACTGACCAGTTAAAAAGGTCATGTTGAATTACACTCTGTTAGGGTGAAGCTGACTGTTGTGTGTAAGCAGTGGTGATCTCCTCTCATTTTAGCCATAACCTGTTGGTGAGCTAGCCTCAGGGGTGGGTGCTAATGGATGCAAGTCATTAACATCCTCTTTGCAGTCCCTTTTACACACCGTGCCTTGTGTTTCAGAACTGGGTGCCACCCGACCCTCCCATGCACTTCCAATGAGCCAAAGCGACGCTGCCCCCTTCTTCCAAATTACAAACTCTGTACTTGCTAGCGCGCTCACTGCCACCCCTTAAAGCTGCTTAATTATGGTCATTGGCACCACGTCTGAAAGCTCCCTTTATCCCCCCCACGCTCCAGAAATAGGTCTTGCTGAAGCACACAAGCAGCCCAGATCAAACGCTCCCCATAGGGAAGGGGTCATTACTGGTACGCAGGGCGGACACAGCCCAATGGGTGCCGGGCCACGCCTTGAGCCCAAATTGCAGCCTGGGCCTAGTGAGGACACAAGACTGTTCTTTGATGCACAGCAAGAGAAACAGCAGCACAGCCTATTTGGATATCAGTGTTTACAGTGAGCTATACTGTAGATACACACAAAAAGCCAATACAGCAGACTAAAGCTAAGAAAATTAGGTGCTGGGTTTGGTTGGGTGTCCACATGTTTTTCATGATTTATATTCATCCAAAAGCTCTTTTACATAAGTAGCGTGTGTAGAATTGTTTTCAGGTGAGTGAACACTTATGTAATACAAATATGTCAGATTGCATATGAAAAGCTCTAAGAATTTATTGGATTTGTTACAATGCATTAGCAAATGTAAGAAGTTAATAAGATATGGGTAAAATGCTAGCTAAATAACTTAACAGGAATGTTTTCAGAGCATTAAAATAACCTGTTGTCACCAAACAAATAATTTGACTGTAAAGACAGCTACCTCAGTGTAGGTGTGTTTTCATGGCGGGCAGTGGCAGAGGTTATGGAGTTGGTGGCATTTACCAGACAGTGCTGTCTCTCTCAGTTCCCCTGCACACAAGAAGACTGTTCATAAGAGGAATGTGTGTGTATGTGTGTATATGAATGCTCATGTGAATGCGTGTGTGGAGTGTCTCTGTGGTTTGTGTTTTTCCTTTACAGGTGGTTCTATCCACTTGTTTATGTTCCTGGTTCTGTCTCCTTCCTGTGTAGGGATGGTTTGGTGATGCACTGGGAGGTGGCAAGTGGTTAAACAAGCTCCTCTCTGCTGTGATTTTCTGTCCCCCTCAGTCTCATTTTGGCTCTTTTATATTTCTTGTTACATTTCTCTTTGTCTTTCCCGTTTAATCTGTCACCATCAACCCACGCTAACGCATCTATCTTCTTCACTTTTGTCTGCTAAATCATCTTCCTGTTTCCTTTGCTCTCCTCGATCCGTGTCTCTCTTTCTCTCTCTGTCCCTGTCAGTCCTTCACCACAAGCATTTCCAGTGTTGGCACACCAGTGTTGACAGCCACCCTGAAAACAGTGCCACAACCATAATGAGCATGTTGAGTTCTCATAATAACACCAGAATAACCTGCTGGGGGAGACAAGCTCTTTAGGGGGCAGGCTCTCAGGCTTGGCTAGCTTGGAGTGTCAACACCACATAGATCTGCACTTGTTGAAGTGTGAAAGATGGAGGAAGTTTCCAGACTGTGTGCTGTTTTTAGACTGATTTCTGCAGTGTTAGCAATTTTCTTACTGTATTTTGTGCTAAGGGTTAGACTTCTCTTTAAGATAGAATGTGGCACATTTAATCTAACACAATGCCTTTCACACTGCCCACTCTGTTTGGGGGTGGTGGAGCATTTGCAACTTTATCACTCCAGAGATAAGGTTTACTATCACACAGCGGTCTCCATCAGCATTAAGCAGAAAGCAGGACAACAGTAAAGTAAAATAAGACTCCAAACAAAAATGTAAACATGTCATAAAAAATGACAGTGTCTCACTCAAAGATAAAGACTGTTTTTTGTCATGTTGTGGTTTCTTATTTTGTTTTTATTCATATGTTAAATCCATCTATTGCCAATTTCATATTGAAACTGGAGCTCTTTGACCTTTAATAACAGATATTTTGGGCCACTTGGGAGCAGGAGAAACAACCTATAATTACCTTTTAAAGAACCAGTGTATAGGTTTTTGTGGCATCCAGCTGTGAGGTTGAGATTCCAAGCAAGTGAATATCCCTTTCTACAAAGGCCCTCTCTAGAACTTAATTTGTCCATTCTGGGCTGGTGGCTCTGGGTAGTGACCAAAAAAATTAGATTGCAGATACAAGAGGCGGGAATGAGCTCCTCTGAAGGGTGTTCTAGGCTCTACCTGAAAGATAGGGCGAGGAGTTTGGTCATTGGGGAGGAATTCAGAATAGGTCCGCTACTCCTCTGCATTGAAAGGAGCCAGTTGAGGTGGTTTGGGCATATAATTAAGATGCCTCCTGTGTGCCTCCTGGGTAAAGGATTTCAGACATGTGCTACCAGGAGGAGACCCAGGACATGACAGAGACATTACATCTCTGGCTTGGGAACACCTTGGGGTGGTCCCCCCTGGAAAAGCTGGAGGAGGTTACTGGGGAAGTGTGGGCATCTCTGCTTAGACTGTTGTCCACACAACCTGTCAAGATAAGCAGCAGAAAATGGGTGGATATATGGATGGCAATCTGGGCTGCTGTGGGAACTGTCATGGTTCTGGGTCGGCGACCCAGCACTTTGTGCATTATGGACTTTCTAAGTTTGGTCAATATCGTCATTGTCATGATTCCTGGGTTGTCGACCCAGTGTTTTGAGTTTTTGTGGACTTTCTAGTTTTATTTGTTATTAGGTTTCAAAATTATGTAAGGGTTATGTTTTGCATTTATCCTCTTGTGTTCTCCCCTCTGTTTAGTTATTAGCTCTCTGTCTCTCAGTGTCTTAGTATTTGTTTACCTTCCCCAGTGTCAAGTCCTCGTGTGGTAGTCTGTGTCTCAGTGTTTAACCACTTCCTGTTTTACTTTGACAGTCCCTCGTCTCTTGTGTATTATGTTGAGATTTGCTTCCTCTCCCTCGTTATTCCTGATTTGTCCCTTCTGTGTTCTCAGCTGTCTCCACTTGGTTGATTATCCTCCTGTGTGTACTTAAGCCCTTGGTTTTCCTTTGTTCTTTGTCACGTCGTTGTTGTTGTTTCCTCCCCAGGTTGTGTGTGCTCCGTGTTTTGTATTTCCAATTGTTTCCTTGTATCCCTAGTGTTCCTAGTTTCTGGTTTTTGTCCTGCCTTGGCAGCGGTTTTGCTTTGCTTTATTATCAGCATTAATGCTGCACCCTCAGTTTAATCCTGTCTCCGGAGTCTGCAATTGGGTCCTCACTCTGCCTGCTCGCACACAGCAATCCTGACAGGAACATGGCAACACAACATGGTGGGGGTCAGTGGAAGAGAACCTTCTCCCTAGATATCAAGTACTCGTTCTATGATTGATAGTTACTTGTGGCTCTTGCATTTTGCTAATAAATCCTATACACTGGTCCTTGAAGTTGACCATTGTGTTTTTCCACTTCTCTCCCCTTTTTTTTCTTACTTTTTCTTCCTGCCTGTCAACTCTGGCACTGCTATATTACACATGCACTTGAGAATAACAATAGAAATAAATAAATAAAATAAAAATAAAAAATAAAAACAAGAGGAGTCTATAGAGCTCATCTTGGTCAAGCAAATATGTTTGGCACAACAGTACATTCAGATCCAGATTCTGATTGCAAGAGCTACCAGCCATGACAGACTTTAAAAAAAGTTTATTTGGTAAAGTTATTAGCCATCAGAGTCCTAGAAAGATGCTAGGTATAAATTAGCACCCCACCCTAATTCGAATATGGTCACCTCTGGCTCCAAAAAAAAAAGACCTTTATATGGAATCTATGGCTCCACTATGTTCACCAGCAAGCCCACCTGTGTGTTTTCATATTTGTTTTATGCAGGAAAACACCACAAGTGACCATTTTCATTTTTTCAGTCTTTATTTGATTGTCATAAAAAAAAGTTCTGAGATACTGTGGGTAAGTGTTATAGTCTTCAAAGATAAATAAAGGGGCTTTTAAAAAAGTGAAAAACAATGTGTGTGTGTGTCCATGCTTTCATGAAAAACTTTGAGGCAGAAAAGGCTTGTTAACCTGAAAAAGAAATATCTTGCAAAATGTGGAAATGGAGCAGTAGGATTGGCAGCATGGCTTTTTCCTGTTTTCACGCTCAACACAGTTTTTGGAGCAAGTACAAATAAGTTAGTCTACACCTGGGTATAAGCATAGAAAGTTACCTACTGTAAGTGTGTGCACAGGTATGCAGGGTTTTAGATATGCCTATGGCTCAATTGGGCACTGTGAAATTCCGCATTTCAAGCTCCTCCCTTCATAAATAGTACACCCTGACAGCACGTAGAGTTGGAAAAGCCCTTATTTTAAATTCAGAGCAAGTTCTTCTTCAATTGACTCTATAATGAAATCCCACCTCAGCATGCAGTTCATCTTCTGATCAAATCCAGCTTCAATTTCCGATTCAGTACTTATCATCTGTAAAACAGGACCATAATTCATTCTTATTCTGGACACAAGGCTCTGTATTGAATTTGGATTGGGCCACCAGAGACCAGGGTAGCCTAAGTAGAAACAGCAGGGCCTAGTGAAACCTGCTCTCTCTGGCATAAAATCAGTGTCCAGATTCCAGTGATGCCTTCTGTAAAAGGACTTCATTATGCTCTCAGAATATGGACTAGACAAATATTTGGCTTGGTCATTATGATGCTGAGTCCTCTCCCCCCATGGATCCATGTCCTACACCGGGCTCAGTGTTTCTGCATCCCAGAGATGGCTCTCCCTACCCCCCACCATCCTCACTGTCTCCTTCCTGAAGCTAGTCCAGTGAAAAGGTGTTAATGCTAGCTGTTAAGGTTGAAGACAAAGACATAGGAATAGAAGGATATTAATGCAAATTGTAAATTTTTATTTAAAAGAATGTACTAAACAGTATGTTTTTGATAATCAGAGTAGACCAGTACTAATCACTGGGGGCTGGGGTTTTGGTTTGGGGATAACTCTTCTGTCGCCATCATTCTAACATATTTCAAAAGTGGTTAGGAAGTGTCGCTCCCTCAGACCCCCAGATCCCTCTGAACAGATGGTCTTTCACTTGGATTTTTCAGCTACTGCTCCACGACTCTCCTCTACCTTCAGTCACTCCCACCTTCCTCTCTGTACACAAACACACAGGCACAGAGTGATATTTTTTATTACTTCAGACACTTCATATTGAAATATCTAAACCTTAAACCAAGTCTTTACCCTAAAATGTTAAGATGTTAAGTTTTGCATCATGGGGAGTTGCTTACTGCTGTCAAGAGGAAATTGAGTCCCCACAATCTGGCTGCATAAAGAGATTCATGTCCCTACACCATAAACAAGGAAAGTGCACGTATACATACTACTATTCCAGATTCTTCAGATGAGCAGAGCTTCTCTTTTTCATACCTGAACCGTTTCCCTCAGAAGAGGGAGACTGCATATATACATTTCTCTGTTGTAGCCTCTATAGATGCTTTAGTAGACTTTAAGGAACAGGCTGATATTTGCTTTCTTTGTGGGAGTTAGATTGGAGGATAGAGACCGTTCTGCAATCTAAATATGAAGTTACTCTTAAGCTAAAGCTAGCTAAGCTTACTATTACTGCATGCAGCCAAGAAACTGTCCACCATACAGACTGATTTAAACCTCAGTTTCTCCTTTTTATACTTTGGTTTTGGTATAGATTAACAAGCAACGTATAATATGTAAAATAGGTAAGATATGATGGTGTAGTAAGTTGATATTTGTCTTAGAGACTTAAAGCACCAGTAGACTCCAGTAGAAGTCCCTCACACCTTTCTGAAATGGAAATGATATGGAAATGTGTGGCAAGATAAAAGTTTTACTGGATAGATATGAAAGTGAAATTATTCTTATCATTAAGGAAGCAAATTGGTATTTCCTATCTAATAGACAGTGACCACTAGAGCTTTTGATAAATGTTTTGTAGGATTGAGCACAATGATTGTAGGCTTAATTATGACTGTGTGTGTGCACAGGGTGGCGTAAGCAGTGTTGCATTTCCATGCAGCTGCATTGTACATAAAACTTTGTGTTTTTGTGCATGTGTATCTCTACCTAACTTTTCTGTAAAGCAAACCTTTTAGAGGCCATTGGCTGTGCCTGGGAATCACTTTCAGATGGTTCCGATAGCTGGATATTATCCGACTCACTGCAGCTGCAATGACTGCAGGAAATTTGAGAATTTTTCCTATAGACACGAGTAATGGGGCCATATGACCCTGTGTCCTGTCCACACTAGTGAGATGACTTCGTCTTCCGGACCATGACACAAGCCATCACCATTAGCTTGGCCAAACCAAATGCTCCTTCTTATTAAAAAGTCCCTAACTTGGAGCCCAGTGTCCTTACACAGCAATATGTGGCTTACTGTACCCATCTTACCCTGAAGCACTGGGCTTTCCTTTAATGACATCTCTAGAATATCTCAAGATTTACAGATAAGAAGACTGTTTTTTTTTTCTCCAAATCTGCTATTGAGAACTATGAATTGGGTTTCCTGTAGCAAAACAAGCCCTTAGGTAAACCTTCTATATTGGCTCCAATTAAACGCATTTCTAAATCTATCTGCTTCATCAGGTTTTGATAAATCTTCATTTGTCAAAATCTCCAGGGAAAGTGATTGACTGAACAGATTTATCATCCATCCATCTAAAATTAAAGCCATCTGGCACAGAGGTCATGAGGATTTACATGCTTCAGAGATATCACAGGTGTGTAAAAGGTCTTTTTTTGGCAAATGGACCTGGACTCTGTGCTTAGTCACATCCAGTGGAGAGTGTGGGTCCAGGCCCATGCAGGATACTGGCAGAGCCCTGACTGTGCTGCCAATATTAACTCTACTATATCTGTGACCCCACCTCTACCTCCTGCCTCTCACATGTCACGGGAGAAAGCCAACTTTGGAGAGGAGAGGGGAAAAGCTTTATCCTTTCTTTAAGTCCACCAAAACTTTCTCTGCAAAAAGCCCTAAGGGCTATACAATAAACATTTCATTTCCTCTGGCAAGCAATGGGAAGGCTTATATGATGTAAAAGAGTAGAAATAGTCCCTAAAAAATGCTTGTTATTCTGTGTTTCTCAGGCTTCATTCATTCCTGTAGTTTAAGGCCTAAGTCGTTGTATCAGAAGTTTAGATTTCTTATTGGGGAAGGATACAACTGCTTTATTTTAAACAGAGCAAATAAAGGAGGGCATGTTTTATTCAGAAAGGCACAAGTCCGTTTATGATCATTTCTTCTTAGCTGCTTTCACACGAGTACTGGACTATCAGGTCGGGACTTTGTTGCTTTTTCTCAGATGTAACACACAGCAGAAGATCATGATTTCTGTCAGCTGTTTTTTTACTACTGGATATTCTGTCTAGTTTAAGCAAGATTGCTGCCTACATAGAGCATGCAGGAGGTGCACACATGATGCCCACCCTTTTACCTCTGGTCTTACATCAGCACATTACACAGAGTTTGCACTAGGGAGCTGGGAGGGTAAAGACTATTTAATGTCTGATCCAGCTGAGCTGGCCATCTGCATTCTCACATGTGCCTCTGTTGGATAATATTTTCTAAAGTGTAGTGCTGCAGTGCTTGTGTGAAAAAGCTAACAGCCTGTTATGCTTGATAACTTTACAGTGTCAGTTTTATCAGATGCCATCACCTTTGTTTCCCTCAATTTTCCAGAGACGTCAAAAAGCTTAGCTAAATAATGATAACATTTATGTTTTCTTATTAATTATATTTATATGGTGTAACCCAACAATAACCGTACATTATTAGAAAGAAAACCTCAATGATTTGACAACCCCCTATGTGTATTCCCTTGGAGATGGTGGGGAGGAAGAACTCCCTTTTAATATGAGACTTCCAACAGAACCAGACTCAGGGAGTGTCGGCCATCTGCTGCAGCAGTATTGGGGGTGCGAGCAAAGAGATGACAGAAAAGAAATGTTGTTCTTAAAAGTCGACTTCAAAAACCTTTTAAATATTCTTAAACTATTATTAAATATTATTACAGAGTTTGGTTGATAGAGTAGATGGACTTTTTAGATGTAGAAGGACTGCAAGTTTTTGCATTTGGACCTCTGTACTGAAGCAAGCCAAGCCACATATCCCATAATGGTGGGATAAAGACCACACTGATTTTTGAGAATATGCTTTTAGAGGGGGCATTTTGGTGAGAGAAACTTTGCCTTCTGCTTTTCACCCCTCTATTTGCCTCCATCATCTTGACACAAGTTCCACCCTCCATGTAGACTGAAAAATATTAAGGAAGCCACTCCATCCCATAAACATGTCTCTGCTTGAACTTAATGACCTTTAATTGTGACTGCGCACTATATATTTAAAACTAAAAAGAAGGATGTTTCCCATCAAAATCAGAGCCATGTGAACAGCAGTGATTTGAGCAAGTGCCAGAAAAGTACTAAAAACAAAGTAGAAGAAAGCATCCTTGTTGGCCACAGTGGGTTTTGCTCACCTGCAGTTCTACAACAAGCTGGAATTTTCTTGACTTTTATTTGGTCATTTGTCAGCCTTTGCCTGCTCATTTGGCTCTTTTGTGCCCTGTAAAGTGGCTGCGGTGCCCAACGTGACACAATAAAGAGGGTAATCTAAATAAAAGTCATAGTCCATTGTACCATGAAGCCTGACACTGCATGGAAATAATTTAGAACCATGTGTTTTCTCAGGTTAGTGTCACTCAGTGAATAGTTAATAGTGCTTTAATGAAGCAGATATTTGTAGGAGATCATCTATGAATGTTTTATCTCCTATAGCCAGACTAACACAGGGACCCTTTACATACATAGTGCCAAACTGCCTATTATTCCAACAGATTGTCACACCCAGTACACATTACTGTTTCTTCCCTAGCCAAAATAAATACTAGTAATGATAATACTTGAGCTACAGTGTGTGTACCTGCAGTGTATTTAAGCATAAAAAAACATACTGCTGTGTGAAGGTTGGAGAATGAGGGGGACAAAATGTTTCCATCAGTCTATAATTAATTTTTTCAGGACAAATAAGCACCATTGCTGTTCTCATCCCTTAATTTGTGTAATTTCTAATCAGAGTGTGGAACTTTGCAGTTAGCTACTTTCTAGTCCTTCTTTATGGTCTGATTGTTGAATTATGTCATCCCCAAGTTCCTAGCTTATATTGTTATTTTAGCCATACAAACAGCCTGGTCAGGTGCTCCACCTCTTTGGTTCAAATTAAGTCCTGAATCCAGCAGGTCAAAAATTGTGTTGATTGAGTAAAGTGAAGAAATGCCTTGACATCTGCCAGATGGACAGGCATGAAATTTTTCATACTTTCATAGATTCCAATGTACGCTAACCTAAGTAATGCTGTGAAGGTTAGGAGCTTTTTTAACCCAAGTGGATACTGAAAAACATATCCATGCTTTTATTTTTAGTTAGTTGGACTACTGTAATGCATAGCTCACGGAAATCTAAAAAAAAGTACCATAATTAACTTCAGCTACTCCAGAGTATTAGTAAAGAAAAAAAATATGACATACTGAAGTCATTACACTGGCTTCCAGAAAACTTTAGAATTTGTTTTAAAAATTTAATGCTTGTTTTTATGTATTCCCCAAGCCTATAGTAAGAACAACCTACCGAATCATCATGAGGTGTACTTCAACAACACATTCCTGTTTAGCTGCGTCTTTTAATAATGTAGCTCTTGGTTTTAATTACTGGTTGATCTCATTCTGATGGATTTTCATTTGTAGGTTTTGATAATTATACTTGACTACTGTTGATCCTTATTATTTTTACTTCTACTCATTTTATTGGTTTTTATTTATAGGATTTATCATTTTTAAAGTTTGTTTGAATTAAGAACAGTGATTGCTGTTCTTAATTCATTTTATAAATTCACTTGTTTATGTCTGTCCATTGATTTAGTTTTACATGATCTATGTACTGTAGTGTTGTGCTGCAGTCTCTTGAGCTGCAGCAGCTTTGCTTTGTGTAGCCCATTTTGCTTCCACCTTGAATTAAATTTAAATTCAGTGCCATCTTTCCTTTGTCCTAAAACTCTATTCATATTTTTGGACATATTTTTTATGTTTCTGGGGAAATCCAGCAGCCCCGTTGTGAAAGCATAAGTAGGAGTGGAAGAATCCAACCTTCAAGATGAAGAAACTAAGTGAGGATGGAGGGACAATTGCTGGGTGTGGAGCTTTAACTTAGCATGATTTGCCCAAAGCTTTGAGTCAAGTGTGGACCCAGTTCTGAACATCATAGGAAACTAAATAGCAGATGTAAAACTGGAATACTTTATTTGCAAAACTCCCACAGTGAACAAAAAGCATTGCAGATGCAAGGCCATAGTCCAAAACATGAAAACCAAAAGTCCAACTGGGGTACAAAAGAACCCAAACTCTGGAAACAAGCTGACATAGAAGGGAAAAGACTCAGGAACAGGAGGACGTTGCAACAATGACCAAACAAAGGGTGACACAAACTAAATACACACACCAGAGAGTGGGTTAATAGTCATGGGTGAACTCAAGGGACAATGACAAGGATACTGGAAAAGGGACAGAGGAATTAGCCTTTTAAATCAAGCAGCAATAAACTCACAGAGAGCTGCAGACAGAGTGAACACAAGAGGTACAAAAATAGACAAAATGTTCATAAATACAAAAAAGATAACAACAGAAACACGAACAGACAGGCCATGAGACTGTATGAAAACAGCTTTTGGATTGGAGGATGACAAAGTATTTAGTTTAATATGAAGAAGATTAAAAGCTACTTACACTAATTTGGTGAGCAGTGTTTGAAACCTGTTTACGAATTACACATATTCCAAATATTCCCCACCCATACCTGATAACCAACAAGGTATTGTCAGAGTTTGAGTGAGTTTAGTTTAATGAAAACATTATGATACAAAAGAACCAAAGGGAAATGATACAGTTTATTCCACCAAACATCAAATTAAAAGGCACAATTTTCTTTCTTGTTGAATCATTTCATGACTTTATAAGTGTTAAACTGCTGAAATGATCATTTGTAAAACTTTATTAAAAAAGATCCAAGGTTGGAGGCAAGTGGTACCTCCGAATGATTTAGGAAATAATTACAACACAGTATGAATAACTGCCTTTCTTGGATACAAAGAAGGGGCTTGTTCCATAACATCACTGTAACTGTAAGTGCTTTTATTGCACATTCCCACCATCTTGCCTCATCTTGTCTTTACTGTAAGTTTCTGTTGGTTTCCACTCTCTCATCGAGTGAATAGAGATGATTTCTGCTCAAAATGTGTGAGTTTATGCATGATGATGATGGTGCATCTTTATGTATGTGATGTAATGCAGCATGCTTCTGATCTTGCTACCCTTTCATTAGGTTTTGTTTTTTATTTACTTACTGTTGGTCTTTTAATGGGTCATACTGGACCTTGCAAACATTTCTGGGACGTGGCCTCATTTTGAGATCTTAGAAATCTCAGTTTGGTTAATGTCACGCTAAACTGAGACATTACGATAAGACCAGGCACATTCTTCAAATGAGTCACCTTTTTCAGATTCTCTTAATTTTCAAACAAACAGATAAGGCTAACTAGTGTATATAACCATCATCTCTGGAACAGCTCCTCCAGTTTTATGCCCAATTCTTCAAACTGTCACTTCTGGCCTTTGGAGGGAAATCTTGACAAAAAATCATGTGGTTTGCCACTGAATTGGATATTTAATGCCATTCAAGGTATCCAACAACAGCAGCAAGCAAATTTCTTAAGCAACATCCTGCATCTAAGCTACAGTACATGTCAAAGCAGCATCCTTGCTGGCCTCTGTTTAAATGCCACTGATTCAACACAAGGTTAAACAATTTAAATAGTAACTGATAAGAGGAAAAACATTTGACATTTGGTCTACAGTTTTTTTACACAGATTTTCACAGCTTTTTTTGGTAAGGAAGTTAAATCTCCTGATATCATGAGGCAAACCTGTTTAACCTCTGGGATATTTCAAGACATGACATCAGATTTCAGTGGGATCCTTTATGTGGTGATGATACGCTATCTTAAGGAGTGAATTGCCCTTTGTGTGATAACAGTGTCCACACTAATGACAGACAGTGTGATTCTCTTCCAAACAAACAGTCTCTCAGAGTCCATAACTCAATTGTGCTTAACTGGACTCCCACTGCACACGGAGCCATGTTAATCTGCGGCTCAGGCACACGTGACTGACTGTAGCCGGACTGACTTATACTTACGCTGAATGCAGTCTCTATGCGCCTCTGTTATTTCAGCAAGAGGGAGGGAGATGAGGAGAGAGACAGGCCATTCCAGTGCCATTTCCAGTGGCAGTCAACAAATGCTGGTCCTCTCAGAGCACAGGAGGCTGTGAAGCACTCAGAGGTCTTTGCGTGTTTGAGTAAACACTCTCTTTTGGTGGGGGCGCCTCCAAGGGTCAATACACTGTTACATCACAAAAGCTGGATTCATGGGTATTTCTTCAAGGTGAAGAGGAGGAGAAGAAGGGCACAGTCCTGCCTGTCTTGTGGTCTTTATCACTTTTGTACGTCTTATCTAGCTATCTTCTTGCATTGTTATTCATGCCCCTTTAATCCCTCCATCCCTACATTTCTAATTAAATGCATTTTCTTTCATTTCATTTTGCTCCCTTCTTTCATTCATACTAATTTTGTCAGTGTTGTTGCACCCCTCCTTTCCTAGCTTCTCATTTTTAGCACAACAAACACCCTCCCACTGTTTCTTACTGTCTTTCATTTTTCCTGGATCCAGGTAAATGAAGGCTCTGAGAGGGACTTTTGTGACTGTGACCACCGGCTGCCCACACCACAATGTAAAAAAGGCACAAACTCTTATGCAGAGGTGGAAGTGTTGTTGACCATTAAACCAAAAGCATCACCAAAGCCATTCTCAAATTTAGAAACCTCCATGAATATTTTCTGAATGCTTTACTCAGTAAAGTTATAACAATTAGGATATCATTGATGTGTGTGTGTGTGTGTGTGTGTGTGTGTGTGTGTGTGTGTGTGTTGTTGTGTGTGTGTGTGTGTGTGTGTGTGTGTGGGTGTGTGTGTGGGTGTGTGTGTGCGCGTGCGTGCGTGCGTGTGTGATCTCCATGCATGAACTGCATGCAGCAGGTTTGCATGTCTGAAGA
>VUQS01027814.1:0-10696 GCA_015108495.1 Heterochromis multidens | reverse complement strand
TAAATTATCCAAAAAAAAAAAAAAAAAAAAAAAAAGAAACCAGAGGAAAGAGGAAAAATTAGAGAATAAAATAAAATTAAAAAAATCCAGCTTGTATTGATGCCCAGTGGCATGACACATTAGGAATTCTTGGTTTTTGCTTTGTGTGCCTAATTAGTAACTTTCAGTTCACATAATCTCATCAAAGGGGTTGTTTTGTCATGTGAATGGTTTACATCTGACTTACCAAGAGACACTTAGAGGGAATGTTCAGCTCATTAGAGAAATGACTCACTGTTTTCCGTCCTTTTCGCCGTTCCTTCCTTGACTACAAGTTTGGTCACAACCCCTGGGCCTAACCCCCTTCTTCCACGCTTGTGTGAATAACTCAATAACTCCCATCCATGGCACAATTAAGGCATTATTACATCCTCCACTGGACCTCATGCTCCGGGGTGAATTGTGGGGGCCATTCCTGACCCTTATTCCGTCAGTCTTAGCCCACTGTGAAGACTTGGCTACTCTTATCCCTGACCCATTTTACACTCCCCATGTGCCCCGCTTTTACACGACACACAAACAGCCTTTTGCGGTTCTCATACACACACACATACTTAAACCCCCCACCCTGTTGTCTCCACCCAGCAGGCAGAAGCATGGCATCATGAGTCACGCCAGCCCCAGCAGCTGTGCAACGGGCGCCATGTGGGGCACTCGTCCGGCCAAGCAGTTAGATGGGGGGCGGTGTGAGCATCGTTAGGGGTTGAAGGGTGGCACCTTCCCTCTGTCTCTTTCTTTTTACTCTTCCCATTTCGTGCCTCTGCATGAAGGAAGCCATCTGCCTACTGCCAGTCATCTATGGCTGCAAGAAAGTCTGTGACACTTTGCACTTTGAGCTTGTCTGTCACCCACCCACTTCTTCCCTTACACACAAGATGAAACCATGCTGACCATCTTTGACTTTTCCACTTTCACAATATCGCTTATTTCAATTTCAGATGTTTTATGGCTTTGCACCTCCAGCCTTCATCGCCTCGACATGCTGCTATATCATACAGCTTAGATGCTGCTTGGACAATATCAGAAATTCCGAACTGTTCATTTGACCCTTTTGGCCATCGCATTTTCATTATTTAATTTGTTATAGTCTGTATCAAATCTAAAAGTTGTGAGAGCATGATTTGTTAGCTCAAAATTTTTATGTACTTGAAACTGGTTTATCTATGTGATAAACCATGAGACCTGAGTCAATATTTGTGCAATTTGTTCCCCCGCAAGCTGATCAACTGCTGAACAAAACCACATCCCTTTTTTCTTTATCACTGAAGCAACTCCAGTCCCTCTCTCTTGATACCATCAGAGACCAAGGTCTTGTTTTTTCTTTCAGCATTTTAGTTTTGGGAAAGTTTTTTTTTTTTTTCAGTGGATTAACTGAAATAAAGGTCATCGCTGCCATTCATCAAACTGCAGTAAATAATGTTTCATCATGATTTACAGGAATTAAGTAGATAAGCTTGGGTTTCAAACAGCCAAGTCTCAAGCTGCCAAAACAACTGCTCGTGTTATTCTCTCCCTGTGTCCACTGTCCATGCATCATTAATATTCATTCAGGCTAACAGTTTCTTGAATGCTTCCAACTCAAAGGACTGAGTCTAACAAATGGACTTGCAATAGAAGACTTTCAATAGAAGGCTTGCACTCCAAATGTCACGTCTGCAGGCTGTTCCATTTGTTTTGAATGCACTCCAAATGAAAAGCAATTTAAGAGCTCCAACCATTAGAAAGAACCCTCACCATTGAAGTGCAAACTAAACCTTAATTAGGAAAATGATGATTGTTCGGTGCGTGTGCTCATTTTGCTTTACAATTAGCCAGGCCCTTTTCTTATACCACCCTCTGACAATTTATATACTTCAGCCTGTCTACATTTGCAAAATGTCAACATGCCAAAGATTAAATTAAAGCAGGTCTCTGTAAAGAAGACACATCTATCATATCAATACTGACAGAAGATTAACTGGTTGACATTTCTCTCCACTAAATTGGCACAATGGGACCTTATCCAGAAGATTCTCTATCAACGAGTCCTGTCAAACACACACAGTGCATGATGGAGAATATAATTAAGTCAAATATCTGTCATGCATCTATTTTTTTTTTTTAAAGAACTCTTCAAGTTTGTATGCATTTTGTCTGTGCTCGTATATCAAGGAAATTATGTTACTGAAAATGTCCTTTCTGTTAGTTTGATCACAGGTCAGAAACTATACACAGATGTCTGTGTGTGCTGAGGCATGCTTAATAATGTGTGCCCACAGCCTCACGCTTCACCTGTTATAATACAGTGCAAATACATCCGGAATAATTAACAGTCTAATATGGAAAGATGATGTTTAATCAATCCAAATTGCCCATAGTATGACTCCAGTCAACAAAGCTGGAACAAACAAAAGCAAGCCTTAAAACAGGGAAAGGTCATAGGATCAATAATTCATTTAAGATGCTCCCTGGGATTGACTCTCAGTCAGCTTGTAATCAGGAGAGGAGATTTATTTATCTTAACCAGCATTAAATGCACATTCCTAAGGTACAAAAAACATTGTGCCAAGTCGGTCGATTTTCACTGCCCTCGCAAGGCCACGGGCTTTTCTGTTTTATTTACCACCCACCACCTGGCAAGGTTGAGCTCTTTAATAGTACTTCAACTGTGGACTAAGCATCTGTTAAAGAAAGTTTGGGGAAGAAAAGGCAACTGAGAAAAGTTAAGGATAAGGACAAATCCAAGGATAAAAAAACGTTTGGCATGCAGGGAATCACCTTGCAGTTTTGCAGTTGTACAGTAACAGCATGCAACAATATTGAATAGAAAATTATGGTTAATCTATTTTGAGCTACACGCAGTATTATGCTTCTATTGAATAGGATAAAGGAGCGATAATATTAAATAACACCTGAGTCATAGTTTGTTATAACTAAAAGTGTCTGGAAACGAACATATTTTGCAGTGTTTTCAAATATAATTTAGTAAGCAGGTTATTTTACATATGCAGCTTCACGGGACTGGATTTCTAATTCACAGAGAGAGACACCTCCTCAGATTTAAATAATGCAGTGACTATTAATGCCCATGTCTAGGCGTGGTGCAGAAACAAGATTTTCCAAAATGCAATACCTTTAATTCCTTGAATACGGCTAACAAGACTGCTTTCCAAATGATGCTGAGATGCAACATATTGCCACACTGCATTATATCAGAGGTGGTTTTAATTTTTCAATAAACGAAGTGCCACATTTATGAACAACTATATAATAATCAGCAGGTGGTGGTTAGGCTGGTGGGCATGTGAAGTGCACAAGACATTCAGGATGGCATCCAGAGGTGGCATCTTTGGTTAAGGTTAAGAAGATTTTGGTTTTGATTAAAATGCAAATAAATTTATTGTGACCACAGTCTTTCTCCAACCTTAACTAAAAGCTTCCAGTGTCTAAAGATGACCATAAAAGGTGCAACAGTGTTGTCGTGACCACAAGTGGATGTTTTACCACAATATCGGATGTTTTTGCTGAGAAAAATACAATTATGTTAATAGAAAATTTAGTTTCCGTTTAGTTTAAACAGAGTTGTTTGTTTACATATTCCTCTCCTCCTACCTAATGTGCAGTCAGTGGTTAAAATATTAAACGTTGACTTTTAGGATACTCTCAACATTCAGTGTTTATCCAAAAGACAGATGTTGGTTGAGTTTTTGTGTGTGTGTGTGTGTGTGCTCAACCAGCTGTCCTTAGCAAACAAATGACTATAAAGAAAGCATTTCATAGGCAATTGCATCAAGGAAGCAGCAGTATGGAGATTTGCTTGAATGTGTCACTCATCTCTTCTTTTCAGCTCACTAGTAGACCATATGGTTTACAGTTAGGAGACTACAAATGAGTTTGACTGACAATCTAATCAGGCTGTCTGCTTCGAAAGAAAACCTGACAATTTTCAGAATTTAAATGCCTGGCTAACACACCACACAATAATGATATCAAGAACATGCTAGTCTTGTTGTGGTGGGGGTGGTGGTGGAGGGATTTAGCCATGTGTAGTTCAGCCTGTTCACGACCCTGCCACTTTTTTCTTTCACACCATGTAAATACCTGTCTGTAGATAATTTTGTAATGGAGTGCGTTGACATACCAAATGCTTACTCTGCCATTTGCTCTAAATTTGTGCCTTTGTTAAATTGGATTCCAAATGCAATTATCTGCCAAGGTAATTCATGACACAGTAGCCCGTCGCAACGGCTCATTTGAAGGGATGCAAAGTCATTTATGAGTCATTTTGTAACAATACTGTATCTCACCGAATAGGTGAGGCCCATGGGGAACTCAACAAGCTTTCTACATTTTCCGGGAAGGAAAGAATGAATGATTAGCTCCTTCCAATTCCTAGTTCCAAGGAGAGTGTTTAAAGCCATAATGCAAGCAAATGTCTGGCCTAGATCTGTTCAGTAATGAGTTGGAGCTCTATGATTAGTCAAATCCATCACAAATGGCACAATTTGTATAATGTTTGGAAAACATGGCCATTTTTATTCACCATGGGAAACTTTTCAAGGGAAATAATGTTGTTGGCAGATGAATTCTCAATATTAAGACCAGATTGGTTATTGCTCTCGCTCAGAGGTAAGCTTATACACACAGCAGTGGGTCCTTTCTCTGTCTGGGCTTGATGTGTAGCAAAGAAATGCTTACTTTTTCTCTTCTAGGCTACACAAGTAAGAGAATTGTTTCTGATTCCAACTTCAAGAATACTATGTTCCCGCCTTGGCTGCAAGTGGATTAATCCAGCTAAAGAGTAATTGCCCTTGCATTGTATTGACTCTTTGCATGAGGGAATTCAAATCACTTTTAAGTTTCAGTTCTGTAGGATTGGAGCCAGTACTTCAGGCAAGTTAAGGTGTTTATGTGAGTTCATTTAATTTAGAGTAAGACTGCAATGGTCCTATTAATGGATTAAAGGGCTGCATGTAAATGTAATGGTGTGAATCTGCTGACTGCCTAGGAAAATAGAGGACAAAGCGAATAAACAGTAGTGTGCCTACTTTGAACAAATACCGTCAAAGTACACTTAAGCCAGCCACAAAATACACTCAGTAGCTTATTACTGGCTGACTGTCCAACAAGAGCCACTATGCAGGCGGATCAAGGACGTGAATGTGATTGTCTCTGTTCTTGTGCTGCCACACCTGCAAAATGTTGCTTTAAACAGGACTGCATTGGTGTTATTTCTGCACCCCTTATTTATCATCCTCTTCTCATTTCTCATTTTGTGATATAAGCAAAACACAAATTGCTACACAGCTTGAAGCTGCATTTAGCTTCTGCTTAAATCTGGACCACATTGACACATTATTAAAACATCACAAGGGTGTTTATTATACTTGAGTTTGCCCTTACTTCTTACATTAGTCAAAATGTATACACTCTGTGTATGTTTGTGAAGTGACTGCACATTTCCTGCACTCCTCTTGTATATGTTGTAAGGCCTCACGGGCTATTAATGATTACATTTCCCAGTGGACACTATAGTGTATGAGTTTTGATTAAGGCTGGTCACTGGCAAACGTTGAAAGGAGTAAAATAAGTTTTAAAATGGTGAAGATTTCTATGCAGTCAAAGCAGTAAAATTAACTCACGAGTCTCATTCTCACTGAGAGGCCAGTGCAAAAATAAACACAAACTCAAACATCAGTTTTATTCTCCAAATATACAGAGCAAAAGCATCATAGATTCACAGACCAGTACAGTTAAAATACAACTTTTTCATTTTTTTCTTAGATACAGAGGGCCACCTCCTGAAAATAGTGGTTCACCCAAAAGCATTTACACGTCGTCTTTTTATTACAATTACTGTATGGTTATGGTTCACTATTTATACAAATTCTTGCAATGACCATTTAAGTAAAGTACTTTCTCAGCCTTGTGTTATGTACCATTTGCAAGTAGTTTGCGTTATTTGGAGTACAGAACAAATCAACCAATGACATTGAAGGGCACTCATTTGACTTCCAAAGGCATTCCTAATATACCTCCCATTTGTTTATGTGTCTTGTTGCAAACTGTCTGCCGCAAACCAAACTGCACTGATTACCAATGTACCTTGCAAGACAAAGGAAACTCTGAGAGTTGTTTGCAAATGCTATTTTGTACAGGTCTTACACTTGTATTTTATTAAATTTCTAACAAGGTATCGATTTGGTAGAAAAAAAAAGTGAGAGAAAAAGAGAGAAATTGAGTGACAGAAAGCATTTACACAGTTGAAAAAGGCTTATTATGATCAATTCAGAGGTTCAAATGGCACCTTCGCTAATGTGCTCCATCATGCACAGTGACACCTATCATACACTGATAGACTTCAAATAACCCAGTTTAAAAGTCCCTTTGCAAGCATGACAAAACCTTGAAAGTACTAATGCTGAGTATTTCTTTATCTATTTTTTCCCCCAGTTAATTCAAACCAAGCAACATTTTTGTGCAATAAACAAACATAACATTGCCAATGGACAGAGATAGCCATTATAAATACCAGCCAATGTCTTTACTTCACACTGCTCATAAGCTCTGTCTCTCACCTTAGAAATGTTCTTATCCAGTGTATAACAGGCTAGTCTTTAGCATCTCTGAAAAACAATCTACCCTACATCCTCTGCTCTGAAAGGGTTGCTCTGTTTTATCAGGAAAGGGCAGCAACCCCTTGTAATTGTTCCGGGTCTTTGTGTTTATTCATCTGTTATGCCCTGGCATCTGTGCAGTGCTTGTAGCCAGGCAAACAGGCGCCGCCAGCACCAGCCGGCGAGGCGTCCACAGGTGAGCAGGGCAGACTCCGTCCCCACATGGGCTTTGATTCCCAAAGACTGACATGGCACTCACATCCTCTAGTACTCTCATGCCCACTGTAGCTGTTGCCATTTGGGGGGATGGGACAGAAGGCTGGCCTATCAAATATTTATCTGTTTGCTGTGCAGTGTGCAGATTCTCTGGACTGGGAAAATGCATTATGTTTGGATCAGTGCAGGAGCTGCATCAGATAGAGAAAACTAACCATTTTTAGAAGGACAGCAAATTTGTTTTTTTTTTGGTGACGAGAGTTTCTAAAAGTCTGTGTGGCAAGTTTTGAATGGGCAAAATTTTAGAATTCTGATCATGTAAATGTAAAGTAATGCATAACATACAGAAATTTTATTTAAAAAATCCCCCAAAGTAGATTACACTATAATTGAATGTTGATGATATCAGTGAAATAATTTAATCCGACCCTCATAAATGCTGAGAAAAATAAATGAAAAACTGCAACACCCATACTTGACAGTCATGATGGTGCCAAATGCAATATATTGCTGGACATCTGGGCATCTCTCAGAGGGGCTGCAAGAATAATCACCTCTTACTGTATTTCACTTCAAAGCTGTCCCAGCTATGCTTAGCTTCTCATCCTATAGCCTCATGTGTGCTTGGTGTACAGAGTGTAAGTTTTCCCTGTGAGATCTGGGGGAAGAGAAAACTGCTCACACAGGCCTTTCATGTAGTTTGTGAAAAACAGCAAGGTTGATGAATTTTTTTGGACAGGAAACAAAGAAAGAAAATATTGTCTGTCTTTACAGTTCTGATGCCATGTGGTGTTTGTTGAGCTCTGAAATAGTGGAATCTGAGTGAGAAAGAAAGAAAGAAAAGCCAGGAAAAATTATATACAGAGAAAGACAGCATTAGAGATTTATATACAGTCTGCTAAGTGCCAAGCTGGATTATCAGCGTTGAAACAGAGCTTTTTGTCTTAAGCTGTACAATGGGCACCGATCCATTTGTAAAATTAGAGTCCAAACCGCTGCCACTCAAGTGGAAAACCCCATTCAAATGCCTTGAATATAATCATATGTAAAGTGCTTCCAACAACAACTTGCTTTTGTTAGAAACACCGTGCTTGTTTTTTCATGGGTTGAGAGGCAGATTTTGTAGTTTCAGGCTCACACAAGTTCATCCCAATTGACTGCTGCACGACATACTGAACATCTACCTTATTAGATTTTTTTTGTAACCATTTATAGTTTTGTGTGATGTTTCTGTTTGATTTGACAAAACAAAGCTGACACTGACATTGTGAGCCACTGTTTTTAAGTCCATGTTTTTTTTTGTTTTTTTTGTTTGTTTTTTTTACAGCAATTTGCTGTTATTTTTCAGGAAGTCCACTATATTTTACAGATCTGATAAAATAACAAACAGTATGGCTGGAAAAGACCTTGAAAGTGCACAGACATATGAGGCTACTGAATGCTATAATTAAATGTGATGATGTGCAATACGTAACTGCAGCTATTGCAAAAAAAAAGGATCTGTGTTTACTGTAAAGGGATGCTCTTATCAAAGCCTGTTAACACAGCTTAAGGTCAACAACAATAATATGGTAGCATCCATGTGTGTGGTAGCATTAAGACTGAAATATGTTTGCTCAGTAGCTACACAGCATTGGCTTTGCACAAAACTGCAGTGCAATTCCTTTTACGTTTTCTGTACCACAAAACAGCAAAACTCTCCGGCATCACTTCTTTTCTGCCTCAAAGCATGCGCAGTGTTTGACTATGATACTCCTGACAACAGGTTCACCTTGAAAATTTTACAAAAAGTATAAGTGTTTGTGGTGCAAGTTAAATCATCATTCTCAACTAAAACGATTACAATGCCAGTGATTTAAAAATAAAGCCGATTCATATATGTCACACAGAGTGGATAACAAAAATAACAATGCACCCAACAAGCCACCATCAGCCCCACAGTAGCTCTAAATGAATAGCAGACATCAAAATAAAATACATTTTTCTAAATTTGCTTGTTATGTCCCTTGATGACCAGCACAATCACAGGTAGGTATACAGTCAGGATGCACTAAGCTCCAGCGTCAACAGTGGTATTGACAAAAGCAATGGGATAACCACACAATAAGAAGCTAAAATATAATGTTTACATTTTCTTTAGCAGGGAACCCCAAGTATATGGTTGATGGTCTGTGATGTTACAAGGAGAAATTCACAAGTACAACACATGTTGTAGTTTGTACTCATTTTGGCTTTCCTGCTGCAGCCTCAGAGCTGGATTTGGCGTGGTAACACCATGGTGGATGCAGCTCCCCCTCACCAGAAGAACTGATAGGGTACGTCTATCTCGCTTTAGTCAAAGTTTGTATTGACCCAGTTCAAACAGTTCAAACAGACCCTCAAGGCAAGTAGATATGGACAAGAAGAGGCGCTCATGTCTCATTTATAGTCATCCATGAGGGAAATCAGAGTCAGAAATTAGATGCTAGAAAAGAAATTACAGTCGCATATGTACACTGATATTCTTTTATCACAGAGTCTCAAAGTAAAATAATGACTCAGGGATTTAAAATGAGATCTCAGCCCGTCTTTATCTGCTCAGCTCTGTGGCCCAGATACAGGCGTGGAGAGAAAAACAACCGTTGTTTTCAGCGTTCGAGACGTCTGTGGGCATATGGAGAAAGTTTTCTTACACCTACACAGGAGACGAGTTTCGACAAGCCGCGCTTAACGTACAGTGTTTAAAGGGAAGATGGGAAAAAGTTATTGTTTTAACAACTAAAAACCACATGCACATTTCATTTTGTGCTTCAAACTACAAGAGAGCAGCAGGACATTGGCTTGCACTCATTATCAAGCAGTTTGTGCTGAGTGCCAAAACAGTCATGACAACAATTCCAGTTTTTCTGAATGACAAAAAGTGAAACTGGTCCATCCCAAGGGTGCTGATTGTCACACAAGCCTTGTTTTCCTGCCCTCTGATCGGTCAACAATGTCACAGCAAAACTCAAAAGTTTAAATGCTGTACTTGTGTAGTGTCTGTGTTGGCAAATAACCTCTCTGTGGCACAAAGGAGGGAGTTGAGTTGAGCATGAGTGAATAATAAGGCTTCTTGATCCATTTTTGTCTTTTTGGGACACTGGGAAGTCTAAACAAGTCACATGGTGCATTAAAGCCCCAGTGTCTTCAGGCATCCACAGGAAACACCTACTAACATTGTTCTTTTTAGGGGCTCCTCGGAGCTGATTCTTTCAGAGTTTTACAATCCTAGCTGCTTATTTCACCCCGTTTCAAAAGCCCTTCCTCCCAAGAGGTCAGACATGGGTCTGCATGCGCTTCTGGAGGGGTCGAGTGAGGTCTGAGTTCTGCGAGGAGGATTGGGAATAGTGGGATGAGGAGGAAGCAGAGGCCTTGCTGTCTTTGTCGAACTGCACATAGCCATCTGGCTTACTGTAGCTGCTGACGCTGCTGTCACACTGCGTGTCGATAAAAGAGCTGGAGTCGCTGAGCGAACCGCGCTGAAACTCCCGCTCACAAAGCTCAATGGAGCTGCTGCCCATGCCCAGCACGAAGCGTTGGCTGTAGTCATACAGTCGGTTGGGACCAGCTCCAAGAGTGGAATAGATGTTGGTGAAGGACATGCCCGTCGGTACCCGCTGCTTTCCCAGGGTACCCGTGTTGGTGGGGTTCCTCACCTCAGTGGTCGGATTCCCTGTCATGGTAGGTGTGTGGTGCTCCTTGAAGGTATTTACACTGTAGTAGCCATTTGTGGGGTCCTATTGAAAAAAAAAAAAGAAAGATTCTTTCAATTTTAATCTTATACTGTACACTTTGTCTTTTTTCCAGAACTATGTATAACACACATA
>VUQS01027808.1:9543-30797 GCA_015108495.1 Heterochromis multidens | reverse complement strand
GCAGTGATTTTAAATCAAAGAATCAGTATGTGATTGAAATGCAGACTTTCAACATAAATTCAAGGGGCTTTACAAAAGGATTGCATTAACTGTTTAGGAATTACAGCCATTTTTACACACTGTCTCTCAAAAGTAATTGGACAGGTGAAGCTTGTTCCCATGACAAACTAAGCAAGCAAATTAAGCAGATAAAAGACGTGGGGTTGATTTTAAGTGTTGAACTTGTGCTGTTCATTAGAACGCTCAATATGAGGTCCAAAAAGATGTTGGTTTTTCAGCCATCATTAGGCTGAAAAAAGCAAAATAAACCTATCAGAGACACAGCAAAAACTTTAGGAGCAGTCAAATCAACAATCTGGTGCATTGTTAAAACGAATGAATGCACTGACCAGCTCAGCAACACCAGAAGGCCTGAAAGACCACAGAAGACAACTAAAATGCATGATTGCAGAATTCTTTACTTGGTTAAGAAAAACAACTTCATAACATCTAGCCAAGTTAAGAACACTCTCAAGGAGGTAGGCCAGGGGTTAGAGTGGGCCGGAGCGATCCAGAATGGCGATCCAGCACCTTCAGTTAATGAGCAATTAAATCTGATAGGCAGATTAATGCATATTACTGTTGAATAAGTTCATTTTTGTGTGCTGCAGTCTGGCCTTGCTTCCGGTGACAGCGTGGAGATACTCAGTAATATGCTCAGTAATAAGAAAATAATGACATCCCAAAGCCTGCTTATACCTTCAATACATCCCTTTTTTCTTCTCATCCCAGTGATGCACTCATGGTGCAGATGTAAATAAAGTTTCAATTGCATTGCTCAGCATCTACCTAGTGTTACAGAAGAGGAGCCAGGATAAACTGAGTAACTTTTTTTTGTAAGTGGTAGGTAACAGCTAAACAAACATCAGCAAACACACAAACTGCATCTGCACGGTTTGTCACAAAATGTGTCTGCTAGCTAACTGTACAGAGAGAAAGTTAATGTGCGACACTCAGGGACAGAGAAAGATGTAAGAAAGACAGGAAAGGAGAGGAAGATGAGAGACTATTCTCAACAATTAGCACTGCTCAGCAAGTTACATTTTATAAAGTGGAAATTTAAATCTTACATGCAATGTCTTGATTCATTTCAGTTTTTAAATCAGATATTCAATCTACACGCGATGTGCGGCTGAATTGTTTTTTGTGAAATGGCCTATACTAATTTTGTGTTATTCAGGCAGTTTGATGCTGATTAGATTAACTTACTGAATAATGAGTGAATCTATACTGAGTGAATATTGGAGTAGCACCACAGGTCAGCTGATTGCAGCTTGCATACAAAGTAAAATATACTGGAGCTCACAAAACAAGTTATTATGTGACTTCTTACGTTATTCTTTTTTTCCTGTGCTGCACCACCACACCCGATCTCAGGGTTCCCTCTATCTGCCAAATCCCACTTAGCCCCTGAGGTAGGCGTATCATTGTCAAAGTCTACACCTTCAGGAATGTAAATACAGAGGGTTTACAACAAGGTGCAAACCACTTGTCAAGAACAGAAAGACCAGATTAGACTTTGCCAGAAAACATCTACAAAAACGTGCACAGTTCTAAAAAAATACTTTGGATGGATGAAACCAAGATTAATTTGTACCAGAATAATGATAAGAAAAAAGTATGAAGAAGGAGAAAAACAGTCTGTCAAATTTGGTAGAGACAGTGGTATGGCATGAGCATGTACGGCTGCCAGTGGAACACTCACAAGTGTTTATTGATGATGCGACTGCTGATAGATGTAGCAGGATAAATTGCGGAGTGTACAGAGCTATACTTTCTGCTCAGATTCAGCCAAATGTTTAAAAGAAAAGAAAAAAAAACACTGATCGAGCAGCACTTCACAGTGCATATGGGTAATGATCCAAAGCATTCTGCAAAAGCAACCCAAGAGTTTTTCAAGGCAAAGCCATGGGATATTCTTCAGTGGCCAAGTCAGTCATCTGATCTCAGCCCTATAGATCATCCTTTTCAGCTACTGAAGACAAAACTAAAGGCAGTAAAGGCCTAGAGGAGCATCTCAGTGGAGGAAATGCAGCATTTGGTGATGTCCATGGGTTCTAGACTTCAGGCAGTACTTTTGAGCCTTTGAAAATGGGGGTCTATGTACAGAAATGTCTTTAATTCCTAAAAAGTTAATGCAATACTTTGGTTAAACCCCTTGTATTAAAGCTGAAAATCTGCATTCCAACCACATCTTGACTGTTTGATTTAAAATCCACTGTCGTGGTGTACAGAGGCAAGACTTTAAAAATTGTGTCATTGTCCAACAAATTATGGACCTACCCTTTTTGTAGGTGACTATGCAAGTAAGTACACATGCGATCTGTTGCAGCTTCTGTTTGGTTGTGAACTGGAACTGGCTAAGGCTTATGTTCCCTTTCTGCTAGATTTTACCAGACCTGAGAAAAAACGCAATTAGAGCCAGTTCAATTATATGATCGAAAGACATAAACCACAGTTTAGTTTCTCACGGGTGTCTGTAAATGCACAAAGTCTGCAGGGACAGACACCATTCCAATAAGTGCATGTCTCACCCATGTAGGATACAGCCAGTGACTCCCTGTCAAAATCCACACCCGGCCTGAGGCTTGGAGCTCCATTCTTCTCTGCCTGGCTGCTCATGCCTATCCTTTTTGGCCCGACTGAAACCGCCCACTGAGCCTTATCTATCTGCTCCTTGTTTGACCCATTCCCAGGCGATGGTAATGTGACACAGAGCGCACTCACTGGAGTGCCCCACTTTCCATCTCTGTGGGCCAGATGTTTTAACACTGTGTGTAGAGCCTTCTAAAAGGCTGTGGTATTTACAAAGCTCGGTTTTGCCATTTCAGGCATTTCATTTCATACCCTCATAAGTACATTTAATCATCTCTACTTTATTTGAATACATATACAGATGGCATAATGAGATGTAAATGAAGAAGTGTGAACTTACAGGCAGTCCCGGAGTTCCAGGCAGACCCATATCACCCTGTATGAGAAGACAATAATTGAAAAAAAAAAAAAACACACACACACACACACACATTACATCTTTGCCATACTCAGCTGAATTTATCAAGTCTTTTATTGACTGATAAACATCTAACCTAAAGGCCACCCATCATGTTTGTGAAAAAAACAAAAGAAACTGAAGGTCAGCTCAAGTAAGATGACATTGCATAGCAGTAATATTCAAATATAAACACTATGTACGGTAGAAGGCTATTACCTGGTATTTACACTATGTCCTTACATGAAGCATGTCTGATGACTTTCACACTGGCAGGTGGGCCATTAAATGTGACAGGCTTTAAAACAGATGCAGCCGCACTACATCATGAGAAAGCTTTGCAGTATTAACAAGGGGGAGGCATGATAACACTGTTTGGTGACTGTTACATACAGGCAGTCACAAAAAGTCATATAAGGAAAGAGGAGATGCCTTTTGATGCTGGCATAATCCAGTGTAAGCAATGAGCTCACATGCTTTTTGCTGACTGTCTTGTTTTCTTTCTTTTTTTTTGTCTTTTAAGATACAACTTGTGAATCACTGTTCACTATCACTGCCATTCTATAGCACCTTCACCACAGTCCCAACATTTATAAAGCACTGAGCTGAGAAATGGATGACTTTACAACTGCCAATATTCTTTTATCAGATGTGCATGAAAGAAAAAAAAGGTGTTTGTAGTTCATATCCATTTTGTTGTCTAAATGAATGTCACAGCTAAAATATGCCTGCTATGGGATATTCAGGGGACTCATTACTTTATGCTTCCAAATCTGCTTCTCTCTGTCAGCTTCCATACAAACAAACACTCTCTCCACCCCCTCTCCCACCCTCCCATCCGGAAAAAAGGATAAAATACCCTGTGATTCTCTGTTGTCTTCACAGAAACACACAGACCTCATTATAACTTCAAGGCTGGCAGACAGTGCATTGCACCTACAATTATGCGGTGAGTTCTACCAAAAGACAACAACAACAACAGCAACAGCAAAAAAGAAAAAAAAAAAAAGCCCTAATAAGGGAAGAAAAATAAAAGAGCAAGAGATATGGCAACTAATTACAGGAAAAACATTCCAACTCATACATGGGAAATAATCCCACTGTGGTATGAAAAGAAAAGTTTAAAAAGACCAAAATTTTCTGCATCACTACAAGAGTTAATCTAATTCATGTCACTGATGAGAAAAAGGTTTTGCATCAAACTCCTCAGCTGCACCTTTAGCTTGTCTTAAACCCCAGATTTATGGAACCAGTTACAGCCTACTGTGCAGGGCATACCTATGCAACTATTAGATTACCAATATTTAAAACCAAATGTCAAATACTATTCCTATGAGTAGTCCAGAGAACTGCAGGCAATGGTGTGCATTTCCCATTTCATCTATAAGCTTTAGTATAATAAAAAACCTGTTTAGAAAGGGAAAGACAAAGGGATTTATTGGGTATGCCCATTACAAAAATATATCACTTTGAATATATAAATACTCCACAAATAGAGTGAGTGGAACATTTTCCCTCTGCCATGATAAAAGCTACTCTATATGACCATCAATAAGGTCTTGCTAAGTTATGAAAGCTATAACAATACCCTTTAGTTTGCCATGTTTGGAGTAGCAATTCACAGCAGCACTTCAAACAGATGGACAGACACATTATTGAGACTGCAGCTTATGAAAGTAAAGCAGCTTCCCCGATGATAGAAAAGCAAACCAAAAAAAAGATTATTATTCAAATTTTGTCCATCCCAGCATGTATGGCAGACTCACTCACTTTGGTTCCTTTGGGACCAACTGGACCAACTGGCCCTAAGTCACCTTTCAAACCCTGGGGACAAAAAATATACAGAACATCTTTTCTTCATTTTTTCTTTTAATGAGAATGACGGAATGATAATAAAAAAACAAAAAATGTGTTACTGTATGTCAGTATGTTGAAACAAATATAACATGCAGATGTGAGAATCTCATGCCTGTCACAACTAGTCAATGAGAAAAGAGCAGGTAATGTCAATCACAGGACACTGCATGTAGCCAAATTCTGGTGAGAGGCTCATGATTAGCTGGTTACACTGTCTCTACCCCCCAGCCCCTTCCCTCTCTGTTCCCTTGTTGCACTTAGGTTTAGCAAGGACAGTGACTGTCATTGCTTTTAAACCTTGAAGCAAAGAACCTGGGGGTGGGATTGAACCAATGCAAGCTCGGGGCAAAGTCAAACCTTTCGGTGGTGAACTGTGAAAGTAGAAGGACGGCTCAGATGAAGAGTGATAGCTGATGAATGAGGCTTGACACATATTGACAGGCTAAATTTGCAGCAAGCCTTGTTAGGTGTGACACATTTGGGCCAGTAGCACCAACTCTTTGAAATAGGTTAGGGGGGAGCAGGGAAGATGGGGAGCGTGAGCGGGCTGTAAAATGACTCAGAAATACAATAATTTGTCATGGTTAAATTTAGAGTCAGATAGGCTATTAATAGTGAATTATATATCTGGAGAGGATGATTACCTACCCATATCACATTAAGTCTTGCTACCAGAGACATGGCAAATTCATTGCCTGTTCCCTGCAAGCCTTGTCTTAAACCTTACCATTCAGAAAACAGAAGCCTTGCTAATAGTGGTGGAAAGTTATTTTCTGTAAGATAATGCCAGCTACAGTACAGCCTCCCTTTAAGTTGCACCAACAGTGAAATGACAACGACATGATTTTATCAGACTGCATCAATTTATGTGGTCCCTCAGCCCACATACACTGTCAATAATAGAACAGCTGTCTCATAGTTGCACATGTGTGAGCTCAGTTCTTTATTTAAATCAACAGCCTAACCACTTTGCTGGGGCAATCTGACACAAGGGAATCCAGAAGCAAATTCCCCTCTTCAGTATTACCAGAGCTGTGGCAGAAATTAAAGAGCATCGGAGCGCAAGGCTCATTTGATAACAAGGATGAAAACAACTGCAGATTCTGTCGATATGAGAGGACTTATTACAATGAAACGCCTTTTGTAATATAAACATGTTTTCTGGTTATTGTGATCTGTAACAGCTATTTTAGAAAAGGAACCATTAGGCAGGCATTGCTGCTACTCACAGCTCTGTGTTTGTGGGTTACGGGGAAAATTTATACACATCTCTAACATCACATTACAATACAATATTCACATCTCAACAACTTCTTGTTGAGGTCATTTTTGTTGAGGTTCAAATCTGGATTTTTTTATTAAATTTTTTTTTAAATCAAAAGAAGATGATTTAGAAATCATTACAGGTTTCTCACCGACAACTGTTGTTAGGAGATGTGAGAGCTGTGGTTTGCATGGCTCTGAAACATTAAGCTAACAAAATATATTTTAGTATAGCAGTGCTTAAGTCTAATTATGAACCATTTGTTATCACTCCTCCATATAGCTGAATCTATATGAGCACAAGACATTATAGCTACGGGCAATTTTTTTTTCAGTTGTCTAAAGTTGAAGATTGACTGAGACTGTTTTGTCAATCCCACGCTGCTCATTCCTGTAAGCCACTATTAAAAGATCATTAGCAAGCTCTCTGACAAAATGTTATCACCCTCCTCTTCATTCCCATAGAGGATCACTCCTAACCTTCAGACTGCAGCCCTCACTCACAAAGTTATAGAAACATAGTACTTATTCCTGCCATTTACAATAAATTGGTACATTTAAACTGAATAAACACCATATATTGACACATTTTATGACAGCGTGACATTTATTTTATTTTGTATTTTTTCTAACCAATTCATTGTTGTGACCAAGTGAACAAAAAGAAGAATCCAATGCTTTTCACTATACTGACAGAAGAAAGAATAAGAATAACTTTATTGATCCCAAATGGAAATTCGTAAAGCAATGCTGGAATGCTGGGAAAGCATTGGATTGCAAGTTGTTAAGAGTGGATCATTTAATGATATATCATATAAGCCAGAGGTTTAAATAATCATCAGTTTTACAGCCTTTATAATGACCTTACCCATGGCCTGCCACACCACATAGACAATAGACAATTTGTTATGGTCCAAGGATTTTGAGTTTTGTATTTTAGGTTATCTTTTAGATTGGTTCTTTGTCTGTCTATATTCTTACGTAGTTCTTGGTTTACTAGTTATAGAATTGTTACCTTTTGTTTCCACAGTATTCAAGCTGTTTTTCTGGTATTAGTATAGCATTTTAGTTGTCAGCATTTTCCCTCTGTTAAATTACTATTTCTGTGTTTCGGTTATGATGCTGTTCATTTCCTGCTCCTGACAGAGAGTTGCCTCTTGTGTCATCTGTTTAGTTTTACTTTATCCCCTGCCTCTTTGTCTTGATTGTCGTCACCTGTTTCTTGTTTCCCAGATGTTTCCAGTTCCCTCAGTGGTCCTTGTATAAATAGTCTTTCAATTGTTCCTTGTTGTGTTGTATTGTGTAGTTGCCTGTCTGTTTCCCTGCATGTTTATCTGTGTGTTTCCCTGAGCTTCCTAGATTTCAGGCTCTTGGTATTTTGGACTCAATTTTTACTCAATTTAGGATTTATGTTATCAGCCACAATAAAGGTTTGCCTTTTGTTTAAACTCTGCCTCTGCCTGTGAGTCCTGCATTTGGGTCCTCAACCTGCAACTGTTCAAATATATGACATGATTAAGCCAAGGAGTGATGCTGATACATTTCTTTGAGACAGTATGGTTAAAACAGCAGCCTTTCTTTGTAATCTTATATTTGTGTCAGGCTGTTTATATAATTGGATGATTCATTCAGTCTGAACTTTTCTGAAATTTTAATTGTACTTCTTTACAATAAAAGGGGAAAATTTGGAGGCTTTTTTTTAAATTGGTAGCCATATGGTTTTACTTCTCTGACCCACATGAGGTTAAACTGGGTCGTGACCTATGAACTGATACCTCTGTATTACAAATATGACATGAACTGTCATATTCAAACAGGGCCTTTTTTACTCTGCGAAATGAACTGTGTCCTTCTGTTGCACTTGCTACTCCCAGTTGTAGACGCAAAACAATGTGTTTACTAAAGCGCTGACAGGGAACTGCCATAATTCAAACCGAATAATACAAGTGTAATAAGCTTCTGTAAAGTGGTGAGTTATTTTTCCAGTGGCACCAAATGTTCTTGTCAAAAATTTAGGTCAAACAAAAACTGAGTCAGCCCACAAGTCACTCTCCCACCTTATTTTGAATTATAGTCATTCACACAGTCAAACTAAGCTCTTCAACTGCCGTAGCCAATCTGAGAGGCACAAAAATGTTTCCTTCTGGTAAATATTTTAATTAAAAATCTCAACAAAGTAGCAGTAGTAGTAGTTTAGAATTTCCTAATTATGCCACACAGTAGTAAAAGATATTTTGGCTTAAAATGTAAGTTTGCTTGATAAAAACTTGGCACATCTGTTTGATTGTTCAGATGACTGACCTATAAAGAATATATGCACTGCGGGTCTACACATCATCTGGAAAACAACCAGAGCAATTAAAAAGTGAGCCTTCACTTTTTTTGGATGACGTTTTTGGCAGTCTTGCAAATTTTTCATTACTCACAGATGTACAAAAGTGAAAGATGAAACGTACCAGTCAATAAGCGTTTTCTTGTTTCACATTTCCCTACAGCCAATCAAAGTACAGTTCAGAATTGTACATTGATTGTGTTAACTAAAGCTTTGGTATTAAATAGCCATGATGTGATATAGTGGATATAGTCGAACTACTAGCACCAGCATCCCAAACAAACCAAACTGGAGCTTTTAATTTACATCAAAATGGCTGAGCACAACAGGAAAACACAGCAAGACAAAAACAAAAACAAAAAAAAGATGAATGGTCCTAATATGACGAAGCATCATAACCTATTGAGCTTCTACTGCTGTTTGCTGCTCTCCTCTGTTCCTGTTTCACAATCAGGCACACACATCAGGTGTGTTTGCATGTGTGTGCTTTTGTTTCTTTTTTAAATTATCAGATTATTTGTGGCGCACTAACTGAGGACTCAGATTGCACTTTTTGTAAATGCAGTAAACAGTTTTGAAGAGAAGGACTAAAGACAACATTATTCCACTACGTCTTTACATAGCATCTCAGTTTCTTGCCAGAAGCCCATATAATCAAATTTTTATGTTGCAGTAAAGCTTTTATTTGATCATTTCAGAAACAGTATTAACATTTTAGAGCATGCTGGTTTGATGAAAACCTGCAGACTTTTTTTAATTAACAGTTAATAGAAAAGGGTTTCAATTAATTCTGCTATCTCCTTTAGGATATCAGAAATTCAGATAAGCAAATGCTCCATTAAAATAAAAAACAGATACATGACCACTTTTTCCTAAAGCACTACGCCAAAATACTTTTTTTTTTGTTGTTGTTACTGTTGTAAACACTGTACATCTTTAAACCTACCAAGTTTACACAGCTGTCAGCGTGTAAAGCTATCTGAGAATGCTCTCGCAGGGAAAATTAAGTGTTAGACACGATGCATAATTTCTGTTATCAGCTTGTTAATAGAAACACTCAACATCAGTTTGAGCAGAAAGTTGAAAAGAAAAAAAAATATACTGGTTTGCCATTTGAATTTATACACATATATTTCTTCATTATATGTATTCGCAAGACTGTGTTTTGAGCTATCCACATACACAGTAATTACAAGAAATTTCTCCAACAATGTGTAAAGTTTTAAGCTGGCTTCTAAGAACTAGCCCATTTTTGATACATTTCAAGGAATAAATAAGATGCTAAAAACAAACAATTAATTAAAATGCAAATGGCAATGAATGTAGCTGTTAAAGAAGCACTAATTGAGCTGTTGTTATAAAATGATGCAGTTTAAAAAAATATCAACTGACCAATGCTGAATTGCTAAAATGCCACCTGAAGAGAGAGCATCTAATAACCCCTTGAGAGAAAAAAGTGCATTTTTATTTCTTTTTTATTATCCTACCTTCTACACTACAGCCTGGTTAAGAGACTTCCTTTCTATCTAATGGATTCAGTCGTGAGCCTATAGGCTTAATTTAGGTTCACAATGACATAGAGGGAGATGCAGACTTGAGGGGCCGGATATATTGTTAGCTTCTGTTGCAAGCTTGGGGCTTTCTTGCATTTACAGGGAAGGATAAAGGAGGCAGAAGGGGCTGGGAATAAGCTGGTGCTTACTGTGTGGCAGTTGTTCCTGCAGCACGAGGTCAGAACACTGTGGGGAGCTGTGTACACTTGCCTGCTAATTACACACACCACTGTGTCTCTTCGCTCAGGTAGCGGAGGGGCCACAAGACAATCTGGCAACTCCCCAGCACAAGACAACTAAAGCAAGCAAATAAACAGAGCCAGAGAAGTAGGGATGAACAAATGCGGTCTAATTGTGTTTACTTTTACCTTTTACCAACTAGAGCAGCTGCAGGTCGGTGCCCTTGTCTAAGAAGAAGGAGAATGATTGCAAGTTCTAACTACTGTAAACAACTTAATCATCACAAACAAGGTTTGGCCTTATTGAGTGAAGGCTAAATTAAAAACTGGAGATATAGTAAGTATTTTGAACGTTATGGTTGGGAGATGTTACACTGAATGACAGTCCTTTAAAGCTCCGTGGAACAGGATCTGTAAGTAACATAGATATCTTGAGTGCCGGCCTACAAATGCCATGGAGGTTACAGAAGGAAATGCCTTTTGTGACTTTCCCTTTGCTCAGCAATACACCACCACATACAGTCTGGTATAAGACTAATCACACTGGCATTGAGCTCTAGCATTGACAGCTACTATGCTTTTTGAATAAATGCAGTTTACCAAAGTAACCCAAACAATGGCTCATTGTGCGAGGATATTAGAGTACACTGTCAGAGATCATCTAGAGCAAGGGATATCATGTTCTATCAGTGTGACTAGTCCCTTTTTTTCTATGATACTTCACTCTTCAGCTGAACATCCTGTCTCCACGAATGTAACTTGAATTACCCACAAGGTAACACGTCCTGTCCCATAGGAGGTGTATCTGCAAAACGATACTAGAGCACATGCTCATACACAGAATTCTGGCTTCTCGGGTGTCTACTCTAGCTTTAAATAACACACTAGCTTTAAAAATGGAATATGAGCTAATTGCAGTAAAAGGACTGATCGGGTAATGAAGTCTGTCACAGTAGTGGTCACAGTAAATAGGTTAACTGAAATCATCAAATAAGTTTGTGCAACATAAGTGTCTTTAATTCGTTTACACTGAACAGAGAGCAACATCTTCTGTGCCGTTATAACTACAGCATGTTCACCGTGCTCTCCACTTCTTGCCTTCTAAATAAGTAATAAAATAGAAGTAGCATGATGAAATTACAGTATATTCATTAAAAAGGGATATTGAAATACAAAGAGCAATATTTATTTCTCCAGCTGGGGGCTGTCTATTCACTACAAATGATGATTTTAGGACTTCCAAGTCTCTTAGCACTAATTTCTGTAAGTGATTAACTGGAAAGACGGGCCAGCCTTATTGCAGATTTATTTAGTCGATGAGGCTCAGCTTCATCCACTCACCTGACACTGGGGATACTGGTTTTTAATCCTGTAATGCTCACTGCACACTGATGAGACATGGGGATGGTTTAAATCCCATTTATTTGTCTACAGTGTCCTGCCATCATATTATTCAAAATCGAATGCTAGTGTTAGATCAAGAAGTCAAATGAATCACAGAAAAAGCACAGCTGTGGGGAAAAAAACTAATAATGATAGCTTGATTTATACTATAATTTCTTCAATTTCTAGAAGGATACATACTCCAAACATAATATATTGTGTTGGCGGTGATGAATGGCTGAAACTTGTGCCCATGTTGTTATTTATTTGAAGAAATTATCACATGACTACATGTCATGTAGCTGCCTCAGCTCTGTAGAGCATTAGAGTCTCTCAGCTTATTGTCTTGCTTTAATGACACCGAACGTTGCTATTCTGGTTCACTTGCCACTCGCTGCTGTCTTCAGCACCAAGCTTGAAAACTTACTCTGTTGTTTTCTATGCAGCAATAATTACAGATGATGAGCTAGTGGCCATTTTAGAGCATTCAGAGTGAGTATTAGCTAGAAAACTCAGTTTAAAATGAAAGCCAACTGTTCCCTAACTGCTGGTGGTGTAGGAGGAAGTTTCAAATATCATCTTTAGGGTATGTTAAAGTATGTGGCTGCAGCTGTACTTAAGTTGCCAAAAAATCTGTTGTCCGGAGGATCAAAATCCTAGCTTTCTACCACAAAATTTGTAAGTTTAAGTAAGTAAGAGAAAAAAAAAATGCAATTTAGTAAATAAAACAGTTATCACTTAATGAAAAATAAATACTTAGGGCATTTGGCTTGATTTAAAGCTGTATCCATTGCAGACTAAGTTCTCTATACACTCCAGAAATTTGCTGTTCTCTAAGGAACGCTCTGACATTTTGGGGAAATAGACTTGTTTTGTTTTCTCAGCATCAGATGAAAAGATAGATGTCAGTGTCATTTCTGTGATTTTCTACAAAGACAGGTCGACAACATGTTTACGGACCTCAGCTCAAAGACAAACCCCAGGTGCCTCTTGGATGTACTAGCGGCAGGCTTGCTAGATAACAAGATACAGCAGGTCTGAATTGTATCTTCTTTTTCACTTTTGATTTAGCTAGACCAGCTGTCTTCAAGCTAAGCTAGGCTAAGCACGTCCAAGATCCATACATTATTATCCATAATAGGCATCTGAGATGGTGGACCAACACGCCTGCTAGAAGCAATTTCTCACAAATAGGGTCGCAATTTCTCAACTTTTTCTTTGTTTCAAATCACTCAAGGAAGTAGGGCACAGTATAATAAATCCCTACAGGGTACGCATGGAAAGCCATTTGAGCATGACCAAAGAAAGCCCCAGCACCTAGGGATGCACAAAGATCAAAACAAGTCACTTCTCTAGGAAAACGTATATCCTCACACCAAACTAGTGGCACAGTGGTTTATGACTGAGCACCACTAACAATGACGGCTGCCACCCAGAGAGAGAGAGAGTAGAGGGGAGCAGAATGGCCTCTCAGCAGACCCTTGGTCCAATCCTGTCAATGTAGCAGCTCACTGCACTTTTCAGACACCCAATGGTGACATTATTTCCAAAAGGGACAACAGAATCTATCTCGTCATAGCCAATCCTTCCTATTTTAACCACTTACTTCATCATTTCTTGGAAACAACAGCAACAGCAGACAATTTTTTATACTTTTTTTATAGTTGTCATCAGCACAGGTAATTAAATATTTACTGTATGGCATACAACTATAGAACACTATGCTTTTCTCTTTAAATCAGGAGGAATGTGTATCATCACATCAGTGCCTAACAGTCTGAGAACTTACAAGAAACAGGAAGGTAATTCTACTGGATTAAATCAGTAAATACTCTTTTGGCTCAGCATACTTATGTTTATCCCTGTTTTTTTTTTTTATATATATCTGCGTTCTCTCTCTGTTATATGGCAGATCGCAGGTCCACAGCCTGCAGGGAGGCTGATTTCTGTGGCAGCTGTTTGTTGACTCAAGTGGGAGATGGTGATGAAAAGAAGTCCCTTTATTAAGCCACTTTAAACTGACCATCTGCACAGCTTTCAGTACATCTACCGGGATTGTGCTATGTGAGCAACCAAAAGCTGTACAGCAAAAAAAACCAACCAACCAAACAAACAAACAAAGAAATAATACGCTTTCATTTAATTTATGCTTTAAAGGAAAGAAAACAGATTTGCTTGTGACTAAAAACGCTTACTAAGATCTAAGCAGAGCTGTTGTTTCTTTCTAATGGATTTGTATTCAAAACAATTATCATTTAATAGTGCGCCTTATCAGAGTGTATATTACATACATTAGTCTAATCACTGCAGCCAGATTTAAGAGCATGCAATAAAATGTAACCTAAAATGACACAGAAAGGGCTTACAGTAATTTGGGAAATGAGTTTAGTCCATTAGTATGTCAAGCTTATGGCAGCATATCAATTAATTTCACTGCAGAAGGACAATGTTGGCTAGAACACGCTTTGCTCTACTTCAAATATGACAAGCACCTGAAAACAGCCACACAAGAAAACTCTGCTGCACTCCTACCCCCAGGTCATCGCACAGAAAATGAAAAGCCTATAAGAATTGATTCCCTGATGAAACTAGACCTGGTTGATGTGCTAGGTATGGAATATATGTCTGCTGAAGATAGTGGTACTTACTTTCTCTCCATCGATTCCCTTTTGCCCTTCTGATCCAAGTTCCCCCTGCAATGACAAGACTGAAAGTTAAAAGGCGCAGAAAAGACCCTTGAAAAGTTTATGCTTTCATCTTTTTTTTTTTTTTTCACTCTGACACCCAGTAGCGCTAAAGTAGGGTTAAGGAGACACATGGTGGCTCAGAAAAGATGTTAGCTTTTAAAAGTTTTTAGTATTTCATAAGTGGATGATGAGATATTTATTACATAAGCTAGGGAACACATTAGTCCACAAATACTTTTAATTAAATCATTAAAGAGTTATAGTACTTTCAAGAAAACCATTTATCCCTACAAAAATGTAAATACAAGCCCCCCCCCCAAGGGACACCACAATAATTACACCACTGTACGAATGCACTGGGTGGTGTATGATATTTTTCATGTACTGCTCTGAAGTTATTGTATGGATGTGAATGCACTCACATGAGTACAAACAGGCAAAAGGGTGCATTCATGGCGAGACATCAAAAGAAATTATTTCTTGGCCTGTCCTCGCTGATGGAATAAAGTTAAATCTTGAACTTCAAAAAAGTTCTAAGAATCTCAGTTAAGGATCTTGATGATGGCAACACAAAAACACACTTGAGAATTTATTTAGGAGAAAAAAAAAACACACCACACATCCAGGAACTGCATGCAGTATCATTTGCTACTAAGCTCCCTGCAGCATTTCTGCTTCAGGAAAGTCTATAACATGTGTGGGATTATTTGTAGTCACTAAAAAAGCTGTTAGAGGCTTATTTCCACAAATATCTTTCTGATCAGTGATTCTTCTCAAGCTGCCCAGCCAGTGATTTCTGAGAACTGTGCCAGAAATGTGTGAGATGCCTTGGAACCTGTTGGCTCCATTATGAGAGTGTAACCTATACAGTTTAATGACCTCAGCTGGCCCATAAAGCTCAAACAAACTGCAGTATTACAGTGTCCAAGGGCAACCATATCATTACTCTTATAATACCGACAGCTGCAGAGAATTCTTGTTCTCACATTAAGACTACCAAAAGAGTCTGAAAATCTGTGTGTCTTAGCTAAAAGTGCCCACAGCCATCTGTAGAAGTCCCCAAACATGCAGCATGTTCATACCATATGCACATACTGGATGTCCACAGATGGATAAAATGGCGAGTATAACAATAGTCCACACACACAGGTTTCAGTAAAATATGTCTGGGTCAGAGAGAAACCTTATTGATGCGAAATTGAGTAAAGCTACAAAACACTTCAATACATGGCACTGTGCATTAGCATCTTTATCAATACTACTGCTGTTGCTTTTCTTGTGCACTGTTGTGTAACAAAATAGCTTTTGCTGGCTCCTGTACAACTCGAGAGAGCTGTGCCATTAAGTGCTATTCCTTATTTCACAAATCAAGGTTCCTGAGCAAATAAGTCACCCCACAGTGAGCTTAACGGATATAGATCCAGGATTAAGCCATCTTCCACATTCAGGAATAATCCTGTTTACTGACGATGCATAAACAGCTTCCACAACGATCTTCAGTGAAATCGATCCTTGAATTCAATCTAATATCTTTTGGATATATGTGGTTTTATTTCTTGCTATGCAATAGCTGTATTTTTCTGAGAATAGAATCAAAATCCTACGCCCCCTCTTTCCACTCCATGATATACTGCAGGGTATTCTCAGTGTAAGATATAGAGACAACACCCTTGTACTGGCATTACTGTAAGTAGTTGGCTGGCCTCCCATAGCAGAGGAGATTAACACATGCATCTGAGATGCCACATTTGATAGTCAACAACTTAACTGATGACAATATCACACGACGCAACAAGCAAGTGGCAAAATAGCAACTGCAGTGAAATAAATTGCGAATGTGGACATTTTCTCAACCCTTCAGGAATGAGACAGTAATAAAGAACAAAACAAGCATTATGTCAGTCTGAGATCTCATAGGAAAGATATCTGCATTTTTCTTGCCATCTGAAGACTCCCCTGAATTGCCTGTCACTCTTGAGTTCTAATTTTGGCCTGGGGAGGCTGTACACAATGACATGTTTTCAGAAACACACATGAAGTTATTCAAGTCATTTGTTTTTCACTCAACAGTGAAGGACTTCATTAAGAAGGCGCAACTGAGGCTCACACTCAAACCATCTTGTCTGCACAGACAGCCCAAACATCTAGTAGGAATTGCTAGTGCAGTGGCAAGGACATGATCTCTCACTGCCGTCACACTCAGGAGGACTGCCAACTATGTCCGGTGGGGCACACGGCCAAGCTAGAAATGCCGCTGCTTGGACCTGAACTTGCATCTCTGTAGCAGTACCAAGCAGGCACCCACTTGATGATTTAATTAGATTTTGATATTGCTTTGTTTTCTGTGTTGCTCTGATGGGGTCACCACAAGCAAGCCAGTGAATCAATCCAATAATGTTAGAAAATAATCTCAGAGAGGGGCACTGACAGATTCCATAAATCACTTAACCAAAAGAGCCACCTGCTATTCAAGCATGTGTACACCATGCAGCAACACAGAATCAATTTGAAACTAAAACATTTCTTTCAAAACATGTTGAGCCCATATTAATCAAAGCTTTAATCACAACTGTGAGGGCAAACCAACACTGGGAAGTGTTAGCTTTGCAAGTTATTCAGTGAGTGACCTACCTTAGGTCCTGGGTTTCCTGTGGGCCCGGCCTCCCCTCTGTCCCCCTGTAACAAAAACAACACAGAGAACAGTTAGTGAAAGGTCTCTCGTTCACACATTAGTGAATAGCTTTATGAACACTTGTCATTTCATCAGCGATCTCGCTCCTACAGCTGTTCTATGACTTCTTGCTGACACAGTGCCTCAGCAGCTGCAGATCAGGATACTATTTCCAAACAACTGAAAAGTGCATATCTGAACCCCATTAGGAGTCATCATATTGTTTTAATAACAGTATTATTTTTAGAAAGTTAGACATGACAGGGCAAAAAAGGAAGGAAAGTTGAACTGTCTTGGGGACATACTTTTATAGACAGTAAAGACAGATTGGAAATAAAATAAAATAAAAAGGTACTGTCCATAGTACTGCTCAGAGAGAGAGGGTAGACTGTTATTTAACAAATTAAGCAAATGCAGAACTTGCTGCAAGCTAAGAATCTAATTAAGCATAATGTCCATTCATTGTGACATCTTCATTAAGAGCCCTGTTTGTTGGCTCTCAATAGGTTTGTTTGGAAAGTACAAGAAAATGTACCTAACCTAACAAATGAATTGCTTTCTAGGATAGATTATGAGCCTATTAATGGCCCCATTTTTCTAGACATGTCCACTCTACCTTTTCAAAATACAAAACATTTGATAATTCATTGGCCATGTGAACAATTACAGCATGTTAAGTATTCATATCAGACAACAGACACTCATATAAAGCCTATGGTATGTATATTTCGCAATACTGTTACCCATTCATTCTTCGCCCACTGACACAAACCTTTTAAACAGCTAATAATGATGCAACACTGATTATTATAATAGGAACAATGAAAGATTTTGACAGCCAATCAAAATTGAGTGTTAGTGAAATAATAAACCGTTCATAACTCACTTTGGAGGTAGAATTGGTATAAATTGAATTAGAGGGTACTAATTGAAAACACAAGCCATAAGGGCAGGAGAGTTGTAAATGGTGCAAAACAAATTATGGGTATTGTAAAAAGGAAAGAAGTTTTAATTTCGCCATTACGCCTCTGTTTTTTTTCTTTGGGAAGTACATGCAGGAGCTGTAAATCTAGTAATACCAGGGTTTATGTGCAAGGCCATAGAAAATGGATTTCCTTTCAAGTAAGCTGCATTCTTATAACCCACTACTTATCTGTTTAATTTCCTGAGGGATTCTGGATTAATCATAGCGGTTTAATCCCTTTGCACTGCATTAGAATCCTCCATCAAATTCTCACTGTAATGCGGGATAGTACTTTCTGTTGGAGTAACATAGCAAAAGTAATCCCCACACATTTTCCCAAGAAGCCCTCTGTGTAGGTCACGATGATTGGCCTGCAGTTCTCATTATGGTTGTTTAAATGCTCTAAATTGCCCAGATGTCTTTGATTAATCTCTACAAAGTCAATCTAAATTGTTAGTAAGTATACTCGGACTATTGTTAATCTCATGCAGAATGAGATTCTCAAGTCTCATGAGCTTACCTTAATAATAGTGTTTTCTATGACTTTGTTATCCGTTGTTGAATGTATTGTAATATAAATCTAAAGGAGTTCACCGTTGTTTAATTGTCCCATGAATACAGGGCTAGCAATATGGCAGCAACATGTGCGTCTTAACTCAAAAGTTAAAAAAGAAAAAAAAAAAAGTTAGGCAATTGGCAAAATAAATAAACATATGCAGTTTTTAGCTCCAGTTTTGGTGGGCACCATATACAGTAGGTTTGGTTTTATTATGCTAACTTATGATTCCTTGCATTAGCCCTCCCTCTTCCCATGATCTGAACATAATTTCCCATCTGGTATCATGGAGGGTCTACCAATTTCTTAAATGCCCATATCAGACACAATGATTAGAATCAAGAAGCTTGTGGAAGAATTAAAAGAAACAGACAGAAACACACATTTATCCTGTGTTGAAGTCTTTGTATCAAGTGGCATGATGTGTAAATATTTCACCTCCATACACAATACAATTTACTTTCATGGCACTAACTTTGTAGTGTTATATTTAGGAACCAGCAGATAATATAATGGAACACAGTTGATGAGATGAAATATAATAAGCCAACATCATAAGTGCTAGATCTAACACAGATAATAATAATAATTTAATTGCAAAGTGTGGTGGCATCACACAAAGCAGCAGTTTTTTTCCTTAAACAGTATGTGGTGTATTATTGTGCACAAAAATGCAAGGAAATAAATAGCTTAAGGAACTGTGAGAAATAACACTGATACACAATACACAATAAGAAGACTATATATATATATATGTATGTATGTATGTATGTTAATCATTTTATAAAACTACATGAATAATGTCCTCTTGCTTTTTAAAAGCCTTTAAAAAATAAGTACTGTGAACGTTTATACGATATGCAGCAAGCCATAAGTAATGATGTCTCTGAAGACTGAAGCTATGGAACCAAGGACTTGTCATTTGGCAGCTATATCTCTTCCATACTTGCATTTCTCCCTCACTTCCTTCAGGTTTCCATAATGAAAATCATTCTGGACCTTTGAAGCAGGAAAAAACCCTCCACTACACCGAACGAACTATGATGGCTCAGACTGCACACACATGGTCCCACTGCTTTTGAAAAATAACACATTCAAACACACAAGATACTCCATCTCATAACGAATGAAATTTCTAGATATTGGCTTAACTTAAAATAGATTTTTGTAAATTGGGTTTTCGTGGCCTCAAACCAAAAACCTTCAGCTCTTTTCAACAGAAAGTCCCTGTAGGGGACTATTATTTCTACAAGTCCACCCTATAGCAAGGAGAAGCAGGTAGAAACTGGTCTTGGTGGAACACCCTTAGAAATTCAGGGATCAATAAGAATTAAATATGCCTTAACAGAAGTGCAATGCTACCATAATATACCAGACAGATGAATGTACAACAAGGTCAGTGTGAATAAGAGAAAATAAACAAATAAATGACCATGTCAAAGCATAACATTTCTGATATACTGCAAAGGTGGCTTAAAAACAAACTTCCACTGTTTTTCCCTGAGTTGCTGTGGAAAATGAAAACCATTTTTACCCAGTAATCAGTTGTGATTAAATATCTACTTGCCTTGCTCAGAATGATGATTCTGTTCCTGCCTACTTCTATAGAAATGTTAGCTACTATCACTGAATAGGATACAGCATACACTGTTTGACATCACATGTAGCTTGCCCTGACAAATCAGAACCATACCTTTTACCATTTCACAATAACTTGCTAGAAATTACATGGGTGACCAAAACTATTACACATTAGTCTAAGTGTGGTTTGTAGACTCAGTATAGTATCACACAGTTACTGCAGATTTGTCAGCTGCACATCAATGATGTGAATCTCTCACTCCACCACATCCCAAAGGTGCTCTATTGGATTGAGATCTGGTGACTGTGGAGGCCATTTGAGTACATTTGGGTATAGTAAATTAATTGTTATTGTTAGCGCGGAAAACACTAGTTGGTAGTCAGGCCCTACATGTGTCCTTGTGCAGTTGAAATAATCCAAAAAGTCTAACCTTGTAGTTGAAAACAAACACGCAAACATTTATTTCCACAGGCTTGAAGAACGGGAATCAGGCTGAATGTCACTGTACACTGCAAAACACGGTATAAAACCTGTTTGACTCCAGAGCTAGTTAGAGCCTCCTCCAGAGTGCAGAAGTCCAAATGCCCACACGTACGTTATTACAGTTTCAGATGATCTAAGCTTTGTGATATTGCACGTTATGCTGTTGGAAGCAGCCAACAGAAAAGATGGGTATACTGTGGATATGGTCACCAAGAATACTCCAGTAGGCAAAAATGTATGGGGCTCAAAATGTGCCAAGAAAGTATCATCCACACCATTACACCACCACCACCAGCCTGAACCACTAATACAAGACTGGATGGATCCGTGCTTTCATCTTGGTAATGTCAAATTCTGACCCTACCTTTTAAATGTTGCGACAGAAATCGAGACTCATCAGACCAGGCAACATTATCCAATCTTCTATTGTCAAGTTTTGGTGAGACCATGTGAATTATAGCAGATGAACAGGTATATCTACTAAAGTGGCCGGTGAGTGTATCTCTGGCTGTGAGTACACACCTGGTTACAGCTGCTGTGGCTGTAAGTATTGATTTCAATTGTCATTTAAATATCTACATGTATTAACCTTAAATTGAAGATGGTATTTTTATTGAAAATGTTTGTTGTGTGTGTGTGTGTGTGTGTGTGTGTGTGTGTGTGTGTGTGTGTGTGTGTGTGTGTGTGTGTATATATCTATATATATATATATA
>VUQS01027804.1:32737-45306 GCA_015108495.1 Heterochromis multidens | reverse complement strand
CTCCATCTGGCAATCCGATGGATGAGTCTGGGTTTGGTGGTTGCCAGGAGAACAGTACTTGTCTGACCGCATTCTGCCAAGTGTAAAGTTTGATGGAGGGGGGATTATGATGTGGGGTTGTTTTTCGGTCCCTTAGTTCCTTTGAAAGGAACTCTTAATGCTTCAGCATACCAAGATATTTTGGACAATTTCACGCTCGCAACTTTGTGGGAACAGTTTGGGGATGGCCCCTTCCTATTCCAACATGACTGCACACCAGTGCACAAAGCAAGGTCCATAAAGACATGGATGAGCGAGTTTGGTGTGGAAGAACTTGACTGGCCTGCACAGAGTCCTGACCTCAACCCAACAGAACACCTTTGATGAATTAGAGCAAAAATTGTCATAAACACACTCCTAAACCTTGTGGAAAGCCTTCCCAAAAGAGTTGAAGCTGTTATAGCTGCAAAGGGTGGGCCGACATCATATTAAACCCTATGGATTAAGAATGGGATGTCACTCAAGTTCATATGCGTGTGAAGGCAGATGAGCGAATACTTTTGGCAATATAGTGTTTTTTAGTGCAGTACACTTTGGGGTAACTGGAATGTGTAGTTATGCATATGTGTAAATAATTGTTCATCCAATTAATAGTGGCTGTAATTGATGACTTTCTTATACAATGAATGTGTAGCTTGAAGAAGAATAAACATTTATATTTATTATTCATTTGTTTGGTGTTTATGAACAGCCATTTTTGCCATCTCACTATATACAGTGATATAAATTAACATACATGCCTGTGTTTTAATGCATGAGCAAAGTGAAGAAGCACCACAGGCTAGTCCTCTTAAAGATAAAAGTTACTCACAAAGCATCATAACCCTTTAGAGAATTTCTAAACCTGAAACCTGCTATGAGTGGGGAGGAGGACTTTTTAACATTACATTACATATCACTGAGAGAAAAAAAAAAAGCATTCCCCTTAAAAATTGCAGGAAGCTGCCAGTTAGCTTTGACAGCACAGTGAATTCAATCATTTTTTTAAAGACTAGTCTATACATTTAGTGGCTGATGGAGATGGTCATACAGGCAGAGATAGAAATGAGGCAAGAGACAAGTTTAGGTACTATCCATGCAATTATACATTTGATTGTGCTTACATCTCCCAGCCTATAACACTACAGTAGAAAATGATGTTTCATAAATGGAATTTTTTAACCATCCATGAGCAGAGAGATCACACAAACAATTAGAGCACTTTCACCCTCTCATATTGTGATGCATTGTGGGGTAGGGATTAATGCGTGGGGTAGGGATTAATAAGTATGTACATACTTCTTCCTACTCCATTTCGGACTTAATGATTGTCATTTCATATCATTTAGATTCTGTCTATTTTGTCTGCGCACATATGTATGTGTATGAGCATATATATATATATATATATATATATATATATATATATATGTATTTGTACATGTAAACGCAAGTATGTGTACGTGTATATATTGGTTTGTTGTATATGTCCGAAATAAAAGGTTATCAAATCAAAAATCAAATCAATATAAAATGAAGATTTCTTGAGTTATAGCTAAAAATGTGCTATGTGAGGTCAGAGAGACCTTGACCACTGACTTTTTGACATAGACTGTATATAAAGGATGGCCATAGCTGACATAGATTGGGCATCACAAAGAAGTAAAGTTAAAAAACAAACAAAAATAGTTTTCACTTGATTTGATACCTTAGTAAACACATTCCTGATGTGGTCTCTGTCGTAGTTTCTCATATACAGTATGATGTTCATTTTGGAAATTATGGTGCAATTTATAGGAAAAATGGTAGGAAAAAATGGGTGATGTCACAGTGGCTGCATCCATTTTTTATATACAGTCTATATTTTTAATGAACATATTCTAATCAGTTCATCCTTGAGTCCAACTGAACAATCATGTCAGCTGTGATGAAATTCTCTCAAGATGCTTTTGAGGTGCTTTCACAAGAATGGACATTAAGTTACAATGTGAGGTCACAGTGACCTTGACTTTCATCTGTGCCCACAAAAATCTGATTATTTCCATGTGAAAGTTTTGGGCAAATTAAAAGAAATTCCCTCAAGCTGTCAACACCAGTAAACGTGAAAACATTATGCCTCTGGCCACGATGGTACAAAGGCATAAAAGTCCATCCATCCATTTTCTTCCGCTTATCCAGGGATGGGTCGAGGGAGCAGCAACCCAAGCAGAGAAGCCCAAAGCCCTTTACAACTAGTACCTACTAGGCTTGACTCAGCGCGACTCGACTCCACTCGGTTTTAGTGGTTTTCCATTACAATTTAGTACCACGTCAGCGTGGGTGGGGTCATTATAGCAACACCTCCCGAAAGTCGCGTGACTTCATTTATATGAGACACAAACACACAACAATGGAGGACAACGAGGCGATCGCGGCTTGGTTGGTGGCTTTTTGTCAGACTCAGGGTAAAAGAAGAGAGCCAGAGAAGGGTGTGGGCGGTGAGATGAATCACGGTGTTGTTTGTGTGTAGCCATTTCGCTCGTTCAAAAATTGCTGGTTTGAATTGTGAAGGAGTCACTATAATGACTCATCCAGTGACGTCCCTCCCTGGCCAATCAGTGACATGCAGTCGGTTGACATCACATTTTGGGATCGCCTCGGATCGCTTGGAAGCCCGGCCAAGCAGGTACTAAAAAAGTACCTGGTACCAGGTACTACCACCTAATGGAAAACCCCTCAAACTGTGCCGAGTCGAGTCGAGCCGAGTAGGTACTGGTGGAAAAGGGCTACATTAGGGTAGGGATGTAGATTGAGAGCTTCGCTTTTACGCTCAGTTCTCTCCATAAAAGTCAGTGGACAATTTTATCAATGCACAGAATATTTATAATTACTATGCAACACCCATCACTGTATAACAATACATTGTCACATTGCATTGTTATTACATTACGTACGTGACATTACATTGCAAGTTTTTTTTTGTAATTTCTCCCATTTATTTAATTCTACACTTGTATTGATTTAATGATAATTTAATGATCCTCATAATTATGGCTGCTTTTCATTTTATTTTATTTTATGATTTCTTTTAAAACCCTATCTCTTTTCTTAATAACGTTGGTCCACATATGTTGTTCTTAGATGTGCTTTTTCTGTCTTTATCTTCCCATTATAGTGAAGAAACCTTTTCTGCACAGTGGAGTTTGAATACCTTTAAAACACAAAATAACAAGTCTGCTCAAATAGCTTCATGGGTCTTTTTTTTATATTTACCAAGTTAATCCCTGTATGAATATCTGGAGAGGTCTTAGAGAGGTGGTTAAAGGTGGAATATACTAATATTACTTTTTTCCAGTGTTCCATCATGTCAGTCTATTCTCATCTAAGTAGGTGGAGGAGCCAGACTACATTAAAAAAAAAAGTGAACGTTCAGCTTATTAAAACAATTTGCTTTCTTTAAAGCTGAATAATATGAGATCTATGCTGCAATATACATTATGTGTCTGTATGTTTTTTTTCATCTGATAAAAAAAGAACTATAATAGATAAACATCCTGTACACTGTTAAAATATCTATTAAAAAAAACAATTTTAATTGATAAAATCCTGAGAGAAAAACTCCTTATATCACCGTTTTACTCTGTGAAATTATATGAAAAAGGCACACTGCCATATATAAACAGACATCAGGGACGGCGTGGCACACAGAGACACAAGAAAAGATTAATGTTGAGGAAAAGATATATATATATATTAAAAAAAGCAGAGGGGCAATAGTAAAGGAAGCAAAAGAAATACAACAAATAGACATGAAAGAGAAAGACCTCATTTAAAGATGGCTGCTGAGGTAAGTCACGCTGTGAGGCAGCAGCTGAATAGTGGTGTATTATGCTCCCTTTTGTGATATTACTGATACACTCATCCCCCTTTTAAAAGAGCAGAGTTGTGGTGCTGTGATAGCCGGCAGCACATCATGCATCTTAATAGTCTAAAATGACACAAATCCGAACAGTACATTTCCAACTGAGGCACTTTCTCTATAGTTTATCTCACATGACTCATGTTCAATTTCTCTTTTTGAGCCAGTCGTAGTGAACCTCCTCAAAAAAAAAAAATCAAAACTTTTGTTGAGTATCTGTTTTCATCGATTCATTGACTTTAGGGAAAAAGATGCAGCCTCTGTTCCTTGAAGTCATTTATCTTGCACCAGGCTGTGATGGAGTTTCTTCTCTGCTGCAGCTTGTTTCAGACATATTGGTGTCATTCTGTGAATGTGAGAAAAGGAGCCCATAGACTCGCCAGTGAGGTGAGATCCTAATTTAGCATGAGGCTTTTCTTCACCTTTGAGAGTGGTAATAATGAGAATCAAGGGAATTTTTTTCCCTTCATATTAATAAGAATGAAACCTTTGGTCCCCATTTGGCTTGTTCCATAAAAGTGTAGTTTGACACCTGCCTCAAATTAAATATGATTCTCATGAATACAAAAAAGGAGCCTTTTACATGATGAAAAGTAAAATGCTTTACTCAAATCTTTAAAAGCGTCACAATCTTGCAGATTGTATAAGTTTTACTGCATAACCTTCACTTTTGTGAAAATCACATAATCCCACATTTATATAGACATGATGTTTACTGGACAACACTCACCTAAGTAAATTTACTATCATCCATCCACATCATATTTAAATTAAATTGGAAATGACTGTCTTGGCTTGGAATATGGTCAGCACCAATGTGCATACGTGTATGGTTCTCATTTCACTTATATTGTACCTCGTATTCAAATGTCCCTACCATTCAACACCAGTGGCCTTCCAGCACACTGCTGTCGCCTCATTGCCTCACTGTGGGGATGATGTTAAATGGTTAATGAGCTGAGCTGTGCCTGCATTCCAGACATAGCACTTTCACTTACAGCCAAGGAGTTCAATTCTGGTTTCATTAGACCACAAATTTTTTATTTGATGCTTGAGAGTTTGTTTTTTTTTTAGCTGTTTTAGCTGTATGTTTTGTCATCTCTAGACATGATCTTGTTAAGTGTATTTTTATAAGTGCCTCTTGTTGCAATTCTGCCAGATTTATTAAGTTCTGAAAAAATATGTCTATATAATAACAACAACAAATTTTTTATTTGTTGTTGCTGTTACCTTCTTTTGCAGGTAAACAGGGTTTCCCCAGACTGAGAAAAAAAATCAAAACTGCTAGAAAGTTGAAGTGGCCATGAGCAAATACGCTAAATTTTATGTTTTTTTTAATGAGTCTTGCGATATTCTGTAAAATGTCTTGCAAGAGTGTCTTGGCCCAATTATTTTAAAAAAAGCATTTAGGGAAAAAAAAAACATCCTTATAAATCTAATGATTAAGACACGTGAGGTCATAATATGCTGAAGTCAGATTGAGGTTTCTAGCTGAATATAATCATCAAACATAATATGTGATTGACTTACAATTCAGATAGTTGCACACAGGTTAGGCAGTGGCTTCTGAAACTGTAGGTGTTGATCCTGAGGGTAAATTTAAGAGCTATTGGGGTGGAATGTAGTGAGCTGGCTGCCAGTTGCTTATCAGGATGATGTTGATCATTTCAACACAGGGCATGCCTGCCTGGTCTTACTCCTATTCTCTCAAGGAAGATGGATGGATAAGCAGGCTGATCTGGAATGTTGAGATGCAGTCATGGGAAACAGACTGTAGAACATGTTGCCTTGCCAACCAAACCCCTCAGAGTGTGAGGGTTAAATGTAAAAAGATTCTCTGCCAATGCAAATATAGGTTGCCATCTGTTTCCATTACACTCCTTTTGTTATGTATTCCAAAAACATGCAAGAATGTGGCATGGTGGTGTAGGTGTTCTGGTGAGTGGTCCCTTCTCAGCATTATCCTTTTTTGATTTTTGCTCTGAGAGTAATATGCATGTCCAGATAGTAATTACAAAACCATCCTATGCCGTGCAAGGTACTGGGGTTTTGTGTGTTATGTGTTTTGACAAATTAATTGCACTGGTCGACATAGGAATGTTAGGTGGCCTGCACATTTGGGGTACAATTTTTAAACATAGTGAATACCAGAACATTTGATGCAAAATGTTGTGATCAGCCTGTCACATCATGTGCTGCTACACTGTAATCAGCACAATATGGAGTCTGAAGTCACAGTTAAATAAAAGACCAAAGACCCCTGTCTTAATTTCCTCTCAAACTCTCAGTGGTCCAACTGAGGTGATGCAGTTCTTTACTGTGCCAAAAAAATAAAGTCAACTTCTGAGAAATTCATAAAGTTTGGTGGTCAACTTAATTTATATCTGACTATTAATCTCCAGCGGAGCCGACAGAGATAGGGTGAAGGCAAGAAAACTGCAAACTTGTTGCTTAGGAACAGTGAGAAATAACCCTAACTTTTCTTGAAGCATCTGATCTTATCTCCCATGGTGCACATAGCTCTGTGTGTGTGCACGCGCGCGTGCGTGTGTGTGTGTGTGTGTGTGTGTGTGTGTGTGTGTGTGTGTGTGTTTGTGTGTGTGTGTTGCAGGGGGTGGGGGAGTCAGGTTTAGCAGAGGTTGTTTCTAGGCAACTGTTTTTTTTTTAAATGTGAAACTTGTTTGTTCTTCTGTGTTCTCTGTCGTTTCCTATTCATTATCTCTCATTTTTTCACAAATATGACTTTTCATCATTAGGGCAGGGTTGTCTGGTTCTGTGGCATATGACCCAACATAACTCTCTGATGACTAAATGATAACAAATAAGGCAAAGTTGCTTTTATAAAAAAAAACAAACAAACTTATAATTACATTATACATATATATACAGCTATTTTTCAGGGGTAACTATGTCCAATGCAGACTTTGATGGAGTTAAAATATTCTCACACTTTCAATCCTAGTTTTTTTTTTACATGCTTGTGTTTATCAGTCTCTTTAGGTGACACATGGACAACAGTGACATGTTTTCACCTTCATTTTTTCCATCTAAACTTAAGCCGAAAATGTGCAATAATTGGTTTGCTTCAGTGCTATGTGGTTCAGTTGCGCACAGCTTTTCCATACGCATGCCTAAAGCATGCATGAATTGATTTGTGAATATCTGATCTATAAAAGCCGTTGGCTGACTGCCTAGTTCTGGCTCAGATGAGAGCAACCTCTTTGCCACATGGCAAAGTCAACAAATAAATAAATAAACCTTTTATTCATCAGGCTTTTAAGCAATATCAAGCTTGTTATACAGTTGTTAGGATGACTTGTGTCATGCAGCAGTTTGAAATGTCATCTTGTGACCTTATTATGCCCATCATTTGAATTAAAGCTGTATTTGTGTCTCTTTGTTTGTGTGTGTGCTTGTCTGTAACAGGTGTTGATACATATTAACATTATTGTAGGATATTTGTCCAGCCTCGCATGGTGCATTGTGCATAATATTGTCTCAGTTTGACATTGTATTATAAATGAACACAGTTCACGTGACACAGTTACACACTAATTTGTTTCAGCACTGCTACGTGGGAAAAGCAAAAACCAAAACCACCTGCACAGCAGAAAACTATTATTTCATAAGCATTCACTTTGGGAGTACATGCAGAGCAGCTAATTACAGCGTCCACACACATACACACACCACATTGATTCTACTGATGCCTTTTACAGAAGAACCCCTTTGATTCAAGTTTTAATTGGCTATATGTGAGGTGCTTCATTATGGTCTTCAAATGATTCAGGTGGAAACCTGTGGTGGATTCTGTGTTTTGTCATACCCTAATTAAAAGCTTTTTCCTCTGAAGACATCCACATCACCCAAACTCACTGAGCGTTACGCTATGCAGGAATATTAATGGCAAGTTTGCATGGAAATCCTTGCAATTATGCAAGGCCGTCCTTTGCCCTCATTATCAAGCCAATTTGGTCAAATCACAATTCTAAGCTATGAGGTTCCATTTTTGCCAAAAATTATGCCCACATGCACACTGTCTATGTGTCAAATCTTGATCATGATTGATAGGCTTCTATGTCTTATAAAAGTGTGCTGTGCATGTGAATTTTTAGTTCACATCATCAACTCATCAAACATATTGCAGCTAAAACTAATTAGAAATGTTGCTGGCTCGTTTGAGTCAGATGATGATTGCTATGATATGGCACATTCCACTTTATTGGTCCATGTTCACATTTTTATACTTCTAGCTTTTAGTTTTTAGCTCTTCTTTTCATTGCATAAGATGTCATTAATGCAATGGAAATACAGTAAATCCAGGACTTTATAGTTGTAACTGATGATACTGATATATTGCGTTTTATAAAACACATAAATCATGAGCTGTAATAAGTGGAAATAAATGTTTCTGTTATTTATCCAATAGAATGACACAAAGCATTTTATATGAAAAGAATAAAAATCCCAGCTTATACACCAACTTTTCTGTAAATGATAACCTCTTGATTTACACTTTTAAGTTATTCCTTTGTGTGTTAAGCCCACTCCGGTAACCAGTTTCAGCAGAGATCACATCCAAATTAAAGATGCAAAACATTGTTTCAAGGGGACAGACGTGAGACCACTGCAGTCCCAGAACAAGGGTATAAAGGAATAAGTCACTGGCCTAAAAACAAAAATATGTTGAGTTTCATAAACCACAGTCTTGTTTTTCTTTCTCAACGTAAATCTCATTATTCTTTCCAGGTCTTTGAAAGTTATTAACAACATAGCAAACTTTTCTACAATGGCATAGTGCCCTCTGTTGGAGGAATAATGAAACTATAGTTTTGTTGGTTGTAGCTGATTTTCAAGTCATCATGAACTATAGCCACATGGTTTAAAAAAATCAGGTATCCCATTAGATGTATATATCTGCCAAGTGAGTGTAGCTATCCAGGGATCTTCAAGATCTTCACTTCCTTATATCCAAAATATGTTATTTCTTTCATATTTTAATGTGTTTATGCACAGTAAACTAGGCTCTGTATTAGTGTTATGTTACTGGATAGTCCAAAGAGTTAACATAGTGTGCTCATATTAAATAGAGAATAAACACATTCAGTCGATTGTTTTATCCATTTTTCACAGCCTTGTTTACAAAAACAAGCAGTCACATATTGTTCATATTGTTTGTAGGCTTATAGTGACAGCACCTCAGGCCTCGTCCAGGTCTGTTAAGCCAGCTCTATTCACACTCTCGCTCATATTTTAGGTTCTACATCTCCCACACATTTTTGCTTCCACACTCCTCATTATCCAAAGTAAACATAATATATATGCTAATGTCATGACTTAAACTTGGCTTGGCCCATCTCCTTGTCACTTACTTCTAGCTGGTGTGTGGCAGTAGTGAAAAAAAGACAACATGACAGCAATTAATAAAATATATATGTGATCTCTAGAAGAGGTGAATATGCATTATTATCCTTTCTCCAAAGGATAATCAATGTGTCTCTGTTGCTGTGCAGTGTCTCCAAGGCAGCCGGCTCTTTCCCATTGCAGGAACACGTTTAGACACAAACTTAAATGAGGTATTCCCCAAGTAGCCCTACCACAAGTTCTTACCCAGTGAGTGAGTAAGCAGAAATCTCAGCCTACTAGGGTGCTGTAAGAAGCAACAAGGTCTGCCCTTGTTTTAAGCATTGAATCAGTTATATGGCATATTTTTCTTGTGGATGTTGGTACCAACTTGAATCTAAGGCTCTCCATTCCTGACACTAATTGAGAATGTCAGGCTTCTGGTGATGACTGATAGCCCTACTGTTCTAGGATTTAAACAGTAAGAAGGCCAGTTATACATATTTATTATAATTATGCACTCACTTTTTTAAATGGCAGAAACAAGCTTCCATATGGGAAAACTGTGGATGATGCAATTTTAATTGAATTTTTTTTAAAGGTAGTACTGAAATGACTAACTTGAAATGAAAATATAAAATAAAACTTTAGATTTAATTATTTAAAAGTACTAAATCAGATAAATTCAGACTTTTCTGTAGGTAAAGAGGGATTTTGAGGAATTTTACAAAGGTTATTGTAAATATTGGCCTTAAACTCAGGAATACTTGACTCCAAATGAATAATAATGTTGTCCTGTAAGGGTTAAAAGAGTAGTGTTTGCAAACAAGGTTGCCAAACTGCTATGTTGGTTAATTTAATAAGCCATAATGGCATGCAGTACACTCAGGTTGTTTCAGATGCAGGCGCACAGCGGGAAGGACGCTGCTGTAGTCGATTGTTAGGGTGAGGGCCATAGATTATATAATGTTATACAGGATATTCTGTGGTTCCTGCAGCACAGCTAATCCAATCTAACACCAACCCTTGGCCAGCCTTTTGGTGGGCAGAGCCAGAGAGCCATACAGATCATGTGATCAGCGCGGCCACCATGTGGCTGTGGCGGTCGTCCGCAGTGTTTGGTCTGGTAGGGAGCAGAGGAGTACTGAGGAGTATGGTAAGTACACAGCGTACAGGTGACACTTGCCTCCTGCTTTATATTGTCCGGAGTCTAAAGAACACGAATATATCCGCTTCCGCATTCCCGCTGTAAAACATTTAGAGTCATTATTTTTAGCAGCAGTGCAGCAGATAATTGGATCCGATGTTGGCGCAGATGCTAACGCTAGCTTCGCGTACAAGATCCGCTGTAAACTCAGGGGTCTGTTGGCGGACCAGGGGCGCAGTTTAACGGTTTACCCTCACTAGCTACACCCAGCGGATTCAAATCGAGCTCAAATTCAACGTATTTTGTGATTTTTACCGCGATGCTTGTGTTGTCGGCTGCTTGGACCGTAACCTCCGTATGTGGACTAAAAACCCGACTAAAGTTAATAATCATCCGCAGTTATAAGAGAGCTTGGTGATGCAAGATAACGTCAGAGAGATCCTGGGTTTTTGTGTAATCCTTTTATTGCCTCATTCCTCATTCAGTGCGATTAAAGCGGCTGTTTAGATGTAAAATTAACGCCGACTGGACATATTTGTTTTAATCAGCTTTTTTTCTTCTCCTTAATCGACACAGACTTGGATAAATACACTAAATGTGGGCTTTACAGACTATACTTCGTTATATATAGAAACACCTTGGTGGAGACATGGATAATGACACAGAGAGGCCAAAGTGCACCCAGCATTAAGAGCACTGCCTAACTTCCTTTTCCACTCAGTTATATGGTTTGCTTTCCTGGACTATGGCACTGATAAACCTCTATCCTAAGCTGTTACTTAAGCACACAGATTCACTCATGTACACTTTCCATTCTTCACCTCTGTGCAGTGTGCTCAGGTGGGAGACTGGCAGAGTGCCAAGTCCATCTATGAGTTTTCTGCCAAAGACATTGATGGGAACGAGGTGTCTCTGGAGAAATACAGGTACAGCATATTAACACAATCATCCGCTTGGCATCAGCAGTTAATGCGTGAGAATAGCAGTTTAACCTCACTTTTTATTCTGCTTTGCCAGAGGGTATGTGTGCATAATCGTAAATGTAGCCTCTAAATGAGGAAAGACCAGGGTAAACTACACTCAGCTAGCGGGAATGCACGCCTCCTACGCTGAGAAAGGTTTACGCATCCTGGGATTCCCATGCAACCAGTTTGGAGGACAGGTAAGGTGGATAAACTACAGCCTTTGTGTTACCTTCTTGATTTTGTGCTTTCTCAAACAAATGTTGTCGTTGGTGCCATAAATACAACACAAGTCTGTCTCGCTGTTCTGTGTGAATAAAGTCGGCTGGCAGCGAGGAGACTGTTATGTTTATATCTATAAAAGCTAACATTTTCCAGCTTAATTTATTTGTTGTTGTTGTGACATTCAGGAACCAGGGACAGAAGCCGAGATTAAAGAGTTTGCCAAAGGTTACAATGCTGAGTTTGATCTCTTTAGTAAGATTGAGGTGAATGGAGACAACGCTCACCCTCTGTGGAAGTGGATGAAAGCTCAGCCCAAAGGAAAGGGAACCCTGGGAAAGTAAGTGATCTGCTTTTCTGTTTACTTAACAGAGGGTTTGTAATTAAATATGTCTGTCTTTTAAAAGTGTACAGCGACCACATTAATCCGTGCAAGAAAACCTTCCTGTGTCACACATATTCTCATAAGTGAAGCCTGTGATTGAAATCTTGGTCTTGGATAAATAAGAATTCTGTGTTTCTTCACGAGTGTGTAATAGCTTAAAAATGTCGCCCTGGCAGGCACCAAGTTCAGAATATTTTTGTAATAATTTTTTAAAAAGTCATCTTAGGTCATAATGTTCCACACCGTGTTGAAACAGTAGGCAGTCATGGCGTCATTCTACCCCGAAATGGGAGTTGTCCTTACTTAATCCTACTGCCTTCTTCCTCTCTGCTTCTCGTCTGTTTCTGCTGAGGTTTTAAAAAGAAGTTTACAGAAAGTTTACAAAAAGAAGTTTGCATCGTTTCATTTCTTACATGCTACTATACTAATACTATCTACACGTTGCTGTGCTGTAGAGAAGCTCAACAGGAAAGTCAAAACAACCATTTGTGGTGGTTTTTTTGTTTTTTTTTTATTTATTTTTGCTTTATGTTTGTACATTTTTTTTTTTTTTTTTTTTTTTTTTTAAAAAAAAAAAAATTAAACTAAAAAAGG